>JAODAL010017654.1:0-77053 GCA_025379985.1 Phyllomedusa bahiana
GGGTTTTGTCACTAAGTGAGGTAAATAAGCTCATGTCCGGACCACTGCTGCAGTCTGTAACAGAAAAGAGAGGTGGCTGGTAACTAGGGAAGCTTTAGTACAAAAAGAGAAGATAAGATCTGCTCCTAACTCTGAGGAGAAGCAAAATCAGAACAGCAATGTATTGAGTAATTGTCTTTATTTACCCTCTTAGCCTCTTCCCACCACAGCTATTTTTGTTTGCATCATATTCAACTTTACCTTCCCACCTTCTAAGAGCATTAAGCTTTGTAATTTTTCATCTATATAGCCTTAAAAGGGCTTAATTTTCCGTGGAACAAGTTGTACTTTTTATTGGTACCACTTACTATACCATGTAATGGTAAATATAGCATTACGTGTGTCTTTTTGATCACTTTTTATTACATTTTTTTCACGGGGAAAGGAGACAAAGTAACAAAAAAAACCTCAATTTTGGCATTGGGTATCTGTTTGCCCTATGGTGTTCTCCATGAAAAATTAATAATGTTATATTTCAATAGAGCGGACTTTTACAGACATTGCGATATTGTGTTTACTGTTTTTATTGTTTTTGCTTTTTGTATTTGTAAAATGGTATTTTTTAACTCTTTCCTATTTTTATATTTTTTGTTGCTATGCCCAGTTGGAGATTTAGATTGGAGCACATGTTCTATCAAAAATGACGGAAAAAATAGGGCAGTATGAAGCGCTATTTTTTTCCATTAAGACGATGGCAACCGTGACGGAAACCCAATGGACCCCATTGTAGTAAATAAGGTCTGCCAGGCGGCTCTGGGGTCCGTTATTTAATAGACCCGATGCCACTTCTGTTATAAAGGCTCCAAAAGGAACCTCAGACACAGATGTGAGCCAGGCCTAACAAAAAGAATATTAATAGTGGATGTGTTCCAAGGAGAACTGGGAACACCCGAGGGACGTGTGACCAGGAGCATCGTTTGTCTGTGCTATAGGGCAGTGCCACATATTGTGCCAGCCGGGCACAAGAGGGTACTGACTACCATTAAATTTAACCCCTTCCCACCACAGCAATTTTTGTTTAAGTCACATTTGTTTCTCCTCGCTGCCTTCTAAGAGCCATACCTTTTTTACGTTTTCATCTATGTAGCTGTATGAGGGCTTGTTTTTTGCAGGACAAGTTTGTTTCTCCTCGCTGCCTTCTAAGAGCCATACCTTTTTTAACTTTTTCATCTATATAGCTATACGAGGGCTTATTTTTTTTGCAGGACAAGTTGTACTTGAAAAATTCTTTGTTGGGTGGAATGGGGAAAAAAAATCCACAATCGTGACATTTTTAGGGGGATGGGTTTGTTTATATTGTGGTATAAATTAAATGTTATCTTTATTCTGCAGGTCGGTGCAATTCCAGCAATACTAAATTTATGTAATTTTCATTCAATTTCTACTCATTCTACTCATGTTTTTATTTTTACATCTATGGGCTGAGTGGGGGCTTTTTTTTGTAGGCTGAAGTGTAGTTTTTATTGGTACCATTGTAAAATACATGTACCGTTTAGATTACTTTTTATTTCAATTGTTCACGGGAAGGAGCAATGTTTTTGTTTTATGGCATTCACTGTGCAGGATAAATAATGTTATATTTTAATAGATTGGACTGTTACAGATGCGGCGATACTAATTATGTTTAAATATTTTATCGCTTTTGTATTTTATGAATAGTAAAAGGGGGGTTTGAACTTTTAAATATTTTTCTTTTTTTTAAGATTTTTAAAATGTTACATTTTCTTTTGTTGGATTATTATTCCTCTTAGGGTGCTAGGGTTGTCCACCTTCCCTTTTTTAGTGAATGTACACGTACCTCTGGACTGATGTTCATTACAGTGATGCCGATCCTCTTCCTGGGTCTTTTATTCTCTTCTGGCAGAACTGACTGGCTGCAGCGGTCATGGGTCACTGCAAAAGCCATCGTTCGGAGGCTCTAAAACATGACAACGAAGACCCCTTCAGCCAATTAGAGGCCACAGCAGGAGGAAAACAAGACCCGGGGAGATGATCGTCAGGAACATCGCTGAAATGAGGGTTGGTCCAGAGGTGAGTGTTATTTAATTTTTGGGATTCAGCGGCATACTTTCACTAACAAAAGGAGAGGTTGACCACCCAGGGGCATAGCTATAGGGGGTGCAGGGCCCTGGAGCTTTAGGTGGCCCAAAGATACCAATATTATAAATAGCACATGGTAGGTAGGGTCCCTTTTATAGATTTTGCAGTGCGGCCCCGGAGCTTTACGTTACGCCTTTGGGACCACCCCTTTGAAGCGGACAATTTTCTTTTAAATTTAAATAAGATACTGATATATATTCTTTTCTTCTTAGCCATGTTTATTTTCTGATTGTAGATTTCTCACTACTGATGTTTGCATATGCTCATGGGAAACGGTCATCTTGCCTGAGCTGCTTTTACCAGCATTTAGAGAGATGCTGCTTCATTGACATAGGAGACTGAGAACAGGAGCAGACCCATTGACTTCTATAGGAGAGTTTTCTAGGCATGCTCTGTGACCTGGGAAGAAGTCAGTGTGTAGGGAGGGGGAGCTGTGACATCTCCTATTGTGATTGGTGGATTCTGTGTTATCTATACACATTAGGGTCACATTTCAGTGTAATCTGGCCTGCGTTGATAACAAGGAGACTGCTAAATGATTTCCTACAGAACTGGAAGTGTAAGAGTATTATTAGGCCTAGTGACCAAAGAGAAAACTGCAAGATTTTAGGATTATTATTATTATTTTTTTTTTTCAATAATGATACTGATATAAAAAATGTAAGGCTATGTTCACACGGCTTAAAATTGGACGTATTTCAGTCCGTAATTACGCGCCGGAGTGCGCAAATTACGGCAGTCATTACGGTAATCCACAGTTCTCATAGAGAACTATGGATTACGTCTCCTCTCCCTGCTCGGCGAATCCGCCGCAGCGGGAGAGAAGTGACATGTGAATTACTAGCGGCGTATACGCGCCGCTGGTAATGAATGTCTATGGGCTGGCAAGGTGTCGGCCCCCCGCTCCCTCCATCGCTCCCGCCCCCGTCCACACGGTGTAATTGCGGGGCGTAATTACGCCCTGCAAATAAGCCGTGTGAACCCAGCCTAAAAAAAAGCACAACTAAAATATTTAAAAAAAAATGTGTTTAACATAAAAACATGAGTTAAACAATAGGTCATTTTCTGACGACACATTCCCTTTAAGGTTTTCAAGTTTAGTGTGCTGTGTAGGACATCAACAGGCATTTTATCCTTGCACAGTAAACTAATGATTTTGGTGTTAATCCACTATAAACTCATATTCCCATTCCTCAAAAATTAAAAAAAAAATAGTCAACTTTTTTAGAAATGAAGAAAAAGTTAAACATCACATCCAGTTACAGAACAGTTTCTGAGTTTCCGTTATTCTGGACAACCCTAGAAAATTGTCTCCAGTATGAAATTCCTCAGCTGCGTCCAACTCATTCCAGGGTAACGACACTTGAACGAGTTCACTTGGATCCGACATGGAATGGAACATTAGCAGCTGACTAAATTTCTCTTTAGAATACTGTTACCAAAGTTTATTTTCTTAACCCTTACGTAGCCCAGCACTTACCCTTCAAAGACAGGTATTCATCTTATTGTACAGGGAATAGGGGTCTAGTGCAGAGCAGGATTATGTCATGGTCAAAAAGGGCAATTGCCTCAGGACCAACAGCATTCAGAGGCTTCCTCACTCCATGAGATCTGCTGCAAAGATATTCTGAGACAAACTTACATCGTGACATCAATTGCGGTATTATTAATGCACAGTGTGGTGTTATTATGAGGGTATTCCATAAAATTTTTAGTTTACAAATTATAGAACCATTTATTTCCCAAATGATACTGCACAATGTAGTTAATATATCTGCCCTTCCGTAGGCAAAGACCCCTATGGCATCAAAGAGATTGAGAAATGGTGCTGTATATGGTTCCAGTCAAAAATGAACTCTCAGCTGTCATGACAGTAAAGGCATTCATGGCTGCCACTTTACAACTCCTATTATATGCGACCTTAGACAGGCAGGAATGCGAGAACCATTACTTTGTACTGTTCTGAAATATATTACTGTTGCAGAAGAATGTACACGTGATCGCGCCCCTTAGTGGTCAAGAAAAAAGTTTTAAAAATGTAAAAAAATAGGAAAAAAATTAAAAGTTCGAAACATGCCCCTTTTGCCATTTTAAAAAATTTAAAACATAAAAGAAATAAAAAATGTTAAATATAATTCGTATCGTCGCATCCACAAAAGTCAGATCTATAAAAAAATGAAAAACATTTTTTTTATCCGTCCCCCAAAAAAAATATAATTAAAAATTGTTTCAAAAATTACAAGAAATCAATAAAAAACAAACCCTCAGCCGGAAAAAAAAAAGATTCTTGCAAAGGTCCTTTGGGTAAAGTCAGGCGGTTGTTTGTGGCCCTCGGGGCCTACACTTTGGATTGTTTAAAGGTATAGCCCCAAAAAAAATAAACCAAACAACTGCTCAGTTTTGGGTCTCGAAGGTTTTAATTACTCATAAAATTCTTATACATATTAATTTTACAAAAACCCGTATAAGCCGACCCAATTATTCCGGGAGGCCCCAAATTTTTGCCAAAAAACGGGGGAAAAATGTATTGACTCAGAATAACCCCTAGGGAAAAAAAGGGATACCAAAAAATTTTATAGCAGTTTAATGCCCCCATAGGCGGGTAGGGGAAAAGATTTATATCCCCCCATGGGCCAGGTAGAGCAGGTAAAGGCCCCCATAGGCGGGTATGGGCCATTTTTTAAAAAATTTTAAAAAAAAAAAAAAATACCAGAATCCCCTTTTCTCCCCCCACTGCCCCATGCTTTGTCTTTGGGTACAGAGTGTACTATACAAAGATGCCCAAAACCCCCTCTTGCTCAAAGGGGGGGATATATAAAGGGGAAAAATTGTTGTGCTAAAAAATTTTTTCCCATCCTTTTTGATCCCCTTTGAAAGGAACTCCCGTTTTGGGAAAGGGGAAACCCAAAAATTTGGGCATCCAAGGTCAGACTGAGACAAGTCTGTGACCCCAAACGCAGAGTATTGACGTTTCTTCACCCAACATGTTAACTTGATGGAACTACTAACAACTTTGAATGTACCCTGTTGGGATGGATGGGATGGAATGGTGAACTGTGGGCCCCATCCGCTGCTGAGGTCTTTAGCGCTACCAGATTGCCTCACTAACCATTGCCCCAGTCTAATAGTCAAGACTAGTGTTGAGCGATTGCTTGGCTATCGGATCGAGCGATATCAATAGTGGCCGCAAATCGATAAGGTTTTTCAAATTAGGGGAGCATCGATTATACTTTTTAATTAAAGTTTGGGGAGAGCAAAAACATTTAATTATTACCCCCAAAAAAAAGGCAAAAAAAAGGGAAGCTAAAATTTTTACATCCACCCAGTAAAAAGGTTTCCGGGGACATCTTGGGAAAACACATTTAGGTTAAAAAAAGCCACAAAATCCCTTTCAATTCACCTGTGGTGAATATAAAATTTGGCGTTTTAAGATTTACTTTGGATGCTGCGTCAAGAACAATGCGGGTGTGCAAAAAGAAAAAAAAACATTTAACTGTTATTTTTTGGGTTAAAAAAATAAAACATATTTTTTGCCTTTAAATTCCCCTTTTGGGGTGATTTTTGGGAATTGCGTTTTAAAAATTTTACTTAAATCTGCTCAATGAAAAAATGTTTGGGTGGGAAAATCAAAAAAACACGAAACTGTTTTTTTTTGGGAATAATAAATATTTTTTGCACCTTTAAAATTCCCCTTTTGGGTGAATATAGAATTGTTGTTTTAAATTTACGTAATGCAGTCAATAAACCCAAGGGGGGGTGTGAAAAAGCCCAAAAAACACGAAAATGTTATGTTTTGAAAAAATTTAAAGGGTTTTTTTTTAAAAACCTTTAAAAATTCCCCTGTGGTAAAATATAAAATTGTTGTTTTAAGTTTTTACGTAGAGGGCTGCCCAAAGAAAAAATGCTGGGTGCGAAAAAATTTAAAAAAACACGTAATTTTATGTTTTTGTAAAAAACAGGGGTTTTTTTTGGCCCCAATTCCAAAAAAATTGTGGTTGAATTTTAAGGAAAGGGGGTTTAAATAATTATGGTTTAAAAATTTAAAAAGAACACCTATTGAAAGATAACTGAAAAAAAAATGGAGTTTTGGGAGCTAAAAAAAGAGACCTGAAATTACTAAAATGATGTTTATCCCCTTTAAGTTCGGGGGCCCAATATCCAAAAAAATAATTTTTAAAAGCAAAAATGTTAATAATAAAAGATATTCCACAAAAATGTTCACTAATCTTGGTGAACTTTATCCCGTGTTCCCTTTTTAGATAACTTGTTTTGTGTTTCCCCCCGGCCCCCCCCCCCCGCCCCCCGTGAATTTTTCCCGCGGAGATGCTGCTTTTTTAAAAAATTTTCTTCTAAAATACATAAAATTTCAAATCTCAAATCTAACTAAATTGGAAGGATCACAGCTTAAAATAGAGGTTTTCCCTTTTGTGCAAAATTTGCTAATTTTGCTGACTGTTTTTGGCCCCAGGGAGAACGCAGGGCCTATCCCTATAACCTGAAGACAATGAGGCTGGGGGAAAAAGGAAACGCGGGTTTTATGTAAAACGAAAGGGCATTGTTTTTCCAGCCCAAAAACCCAAACCAATTTCCCCAAAACCCAGTCATGACTCGCACACCAAACTCACCCTGCTCTATTTTGTAATCTAAATTTTCTGGCCCCCCAAAATTAAAAAAGGAAAAACGCCCGGAAAAAAAAAAAAAAAAAAAAAGGCCGAAAAAAAACTTTTTAAAAAAAAAAAAAAATTAAAAAAAAAAAAATTTCAACAAAAAAAAATTTTAAAAAATTAAAAATTTAAAAAAAAAAAAAACCAAAAAAAAAAAAAAAAAAAAAAAAAAGAAAAACTTTGGAAAAAAAAATTCCCGAAAAAAAAAAAAAAAAAAAAAAAAAAAAAAAAAAACTAAAAAAAAAAAAAAAAAATTTTTCCAATTTTCCAAACCTTTGGTTTTGATTAAAAAAATTTCCGGATAAAAAAATCAAAACTAGTCAAGACATTAAAAAAATAATCCAGTTACTCCCGTACTTTTTGTTTTGGGAGTGTAAAGAAGCAATTAAATTCTCGGCAAACACACCCAAATTTTGGCCCGTCACTGACGGGTGCAGCCCCGGGTGCTCATACAAAACCCATTAGGAAATTTTTAGTAAAAAACCTGAGGAAAAAAACTCACCAATAACTGCGGACGCTGAAATCCAAGGTTAAAAAATGCCGTCTTGGCATGAAGCATCAATTAACATTCCTCTGGGGACATTTTTTCGTTCTTTGTTTTTAAAATTTAGACTAATTTTCTACAAAATTTAAATTTAAAAAAAAAAACCTGTGATGATCCAACCAAAGTTTTGGGTGGGTTATCATTGTTTACCCAAAATTTATCACATTTTCCTTAAAAAATATTTCAAATTTTTGTTGTCGGGGGGAAAATTTAGGGAGAAAAAACCTACAAATTTATAGAAGAAAACAAATCAACCAATTATTAGGGGAAAACCATCCCATTAAAAAATGGGGTTCAAATTTAAAATGCACCTGTTTATGTAAGCAAAGTTCCACCCCGGTTATTCAAGCCGTAATTGCGGGGGGTTTTCACTTTTCAGTTTTCGGCTTGAATAAGGGGGGGGGACTGCCCCGGCCCCCTAACTTTCATTATTTAAAAGCGCTACGCGGGCCCCCAAATAATGTGCATGTAAATTTTTTTCCCCCCCCGGGATTCACCGAACGGGGGGGGCACGGAAAACCCCTAGTTCTCTATGAGAACTGTGGATTACGTAGTTCTGGGGCGGGTTGGAGCCTATTGGGAGCGCAAATCCGGCACGCAGTACGGCTCCAATACGCGCCCAAAAAAGCCGTGTGAACGAGGCCTTAAAGTCATATTGCATACTGTTTTACAATTGAGTTCAATGTATATATTGTATGCGGTAAGCTACTAAGCTCCCCCTGCAGGTGGAGAGGATTTCATGGTTTAATTTTATGGCTATAGATGTATGGAGAAATTTCCCAAAGTAGGGGGTGGGGGTAAAATAAGTTTATTATGATGCACAGAAGTGACTCAGAATTTTGCACATACTGCTCTTACCCTTGTTCTTGTGTTCAATACAGTGGCCCTTAGTGATATCAACATAGCAAAAATGCAAGACTGTAATTGTACCCCCCTTTGTGTCCGCACACAGTAATACTACCTCTACACATCACTATTTAAAGAGCAATCCACAGCCAGTAAAATATATAGTGCGCAGCTCGTTTTTGGAGGATTTTTCGGCACGGTTTTTGCCCTAGCTATTAATTTGTATAGGTGGAAACCTCATCCAAAACCTCAATAAAATGTCATCAAAGCGTCTTTCAGGAGAGGTTTTGATGCCGTTTCGGGCACTGAAAAATCAGCGTTCAAATAAACCGTGTGAACATACACTAATAGGCATGCCCAAGAGTGTATTCTAAAAGTTACCAGTACTTGACATGACCGGTACAAATAAAATACCAGCACTGGCCCCCTGGCAGCAAAACTGTCCCTGACGGTGGTTTACCAGATTGGTGGCAAACCTACCATAGCGGGAGATTTACCAACTCTTCAGGGAGATCAGGAGGAGTCCCCTTTTCAGGGAGTCTCCCTGACGATCAGGGAGAGTTGGTTAGTATGCCTTCATAGAAAATACTAATAGCAGAAAGGTAAATACTATCAATAGCGCACAGTGCCCCCCAGTAAAATGCCGTGTTAGATAATCTGGGAATTCTATGAGAAAAAGAAAGAATTGCACAGCCACCTTTTTCCGGAACTATAAGGAACTTTGGAGGTAATCATAGATTTCCATCAAAGGACATATTTTGTACAACCAACTAAATAATAATAATCTTTATTTATATAGCATATTCCGCATATAGCATATTATATAACATATTCCGCAGCACTTTACAATATAGAGGGTATAAGCACAGACAAACCAGACATTACATTATAGAAAAGCTACTGACAAATGAGACACAAGGTGTCAGGGCCCTGCTCGCAAGAGCTTACACTCTATTAGGGTGTCTGGGTGAGACAAAGGGTGACAAGTGCTTGGTTTACAATGGACCAGCCATGTTACATAAATATAGGGTAGTATACATAAAAGTGATGAACCTGCCATCCCAACCATACATCTATATACAGATAAGTGCCCTGTGGTGCCAAAGTGCAGGAAGTGACGAATGTGTGACATAATTTGGGTGTTTAACAATTAGGGATCTTGGTCGGCTTGTCTAAGAAGAGAGTTTTCAGAGCGCACTTAAAACTGTGGGGGTTTTGAGTGTGCCTGATCACATGGGGTAAAAATGTTCCAGAGAACTGGTGCAATACGTGCAAAATCTTGGAGACGGCATGGGAGGTTCGGATGAGTGAGTGTGTTAGTCTTAGATCAGTAGCAGAGCGGAGAGAGTGGGTAGGGTGGTAGACAGAAATGAGGGAGGAGATGTATGGGGGTGCAGCACTGTGGAGAGCCTTATGGGTGAGAGTGATGAGTAAATCAGGGGTTAAAAACCTTTTATTGGGCCACAGTCCAAGAGTACATTGTGATGATGATTTCTAAACAAATTATTATTTGGTAGTTTTTCAGCATGTTTACAGTTAGTAAAACAAGTCCCATTCATTTCTATAGGGTTGGATGCGCATCTGCATCCAAAGAAAATACAAACTTAGAATACGACAGAATAATGAACACTTTTTTTTACTCTTAAAACCCGACCAGCAAAATACGCAAATTTTATATTGAGGTTAATGGGGGTGAGTATTTTAAGTCAGAATCCACGTGGATTCCGACTAGAAATACTCGTCATGTGGACGGAACTAATTAAACCACTTCCAAGGACTGCAATAAAACCTAACGAGGTACACCCATCTGAGACATGTGTGGTATAAGGAAACTATGGGCAACATCTATGAATTCGCAGGCGCCTTTTTTGTAACTTGGCACTGACACACCAGTTCTAAATTGATATAGAGGAGTGTACAATAAGTCAGTGTGAATGAAAGTGCTATACATCTATAGAACTGGCAATATACGGCAAAAAAGAAAATGGCAAAGGCAAATTCATAGATGTCGCCCAATATGTTATAATTATCCCATAGTTGTGAGTTCCACAGATTCCCACCTTTTAGGAAAATAGGGGTCATCTTTCACTACTATTTGTGACTGCAGAGAGGAGGGGTTCATACAAATATGTGTCTTCCCAATGCAGAAACCAAAGTCAAAGGAACTTTGCTTGCAATATTGGAGACATTTCTAGTAACAGAAATCCCTAACACAGTGCCAAGGGGGTTTAGGTGTTTTCCAAACCACTATAATCCCTTCATTCTGTAAATCAGTGGTGTTCTGAGCTCATGGGTTTTCTGATTACTTTTGTCTGGATTTCCCCTTTAAATGATTTGTCCTCCTATTATATTAACACCATGTTGTGAAACCACGGCACGACTGTTGCAGTCCATATTCCTTCGATTCTTAGCAGTAAAAGCCAAGTCGAGCGTGATTTTACCAGCAATGACCTTCATGTCAGCTGCATTTGGCATTTTTATGGCTACGTTGGAACTCTTGCGTATATGGTCTACTTGTCTGAGATTTCATGTATTCTGCGGGTCAGTACGATTCCAGTGATACCAAATGTGTAGAGTTTCCGTAATGTTTTTCTACTTTTTTAAAAATTAAAACATTCTCTATTTTCTGCGACCACCTATGGACCTGAGTTCGGGGGCATTTTTTGCGGGCTCAAGTGTTCTTTTTATTGGTAATGTTTTGGGATAGATGCAATTTTTTGATCACTTTTTATTCCAGTTTTTTTTGGGACACAAAATGACCCAAAAAAAAGCAATTCTAGCACTGGAATTTTTTTCTTGTACGATGTTTACTGTACGGGATAAATTATGTTATTTCTTAATAGATGGGACTATTACAGATGCAGTGATACCAATTATGTATAACTTTTTTATTTATTTATTTGTTAAATGACAAAAGGGGGTGATTTGAACTTTTATTATTTTTTACATTTGTGAGACTTTGTTTTTGTATTTTACTCATACATTTAGTCCCCCTAAGGGGTACTTGACCACTAGAGGGAGCGATTGTCAGTACACCATTCTGCATATAATCAGAAGGGTGTACAAAGATGGTGCTCCTATGACTTAGAGCAATGAGATGGCAGCCATGAAAGCCTTCAATTGCTCGAGGCCAATCAGGGGGAGAAAGAGTGCACGGGACTGTTCCTCATTCATTCTAAGGGCATGTCCCCACGGCAAGGGTTTTTGGTCTGTTTTTCAGACGGTTTGGGCATATCTCCATGGCAGGTTTTGCAGACGGTTTTCGGTTTTGAAAGCCGTCTGCAAACCGGCTGACAAACTTTTAGGCCTGGTTCACACGGCTTATTGCCGGCGTAATTGCGGGGACGGATTTCGCCCCGCAATTACGCCGGCAGCTCGCCGGCCCCATAGACTGTCATTATCTACAGCGTGTACGCGCCGTAAATAATTCACATGTCACTTTCTCCCCCCGTGGCGGATTCGCCGAGCGGGGAGGAGAGACGGAATCCATAGTTCTCTATGAGAACTGTGGATTACCGTAGTTACTGAGACGGATTGAAGCCGTACTGCAGCGCAAATACGGCTCGCAGTACGGCTCCAATCCGCGCCCAAATAAGCTGTGTGAACATGGCCTTACATGCACGGATTTTCTGCCGGACGGTTTTTTACACCGCCAAAAAACATTGAACATGTTCATTCACTTTTCGGGCGAAACATGAACATGACAATGCGAACATGTCATTGTTAAATTGTGGAGATAAAAAAAATCACATTGTTTCTTGCACTAATCAGGAATACTTTTGCAAGAGTCCGAAAACCGCTGGGAAAACCTGGACAAAATCAGTGACAAAAACAGTTGAAAAACCAAAACCGCCGAAAAACCGACCGTTTTTTGTGTCAAAACGGTCCAAAACCCAGTTGTAGTGAACGGTTCTGCTGAGGTCAAAACCGAGCTGATTTTGTCCTTTGCCATGTAAACGTGCCCTAAGAGCATGTTCACACGGCTTATTTTGGGGCATAATTGCGGCCGTATTTCACTGCACTGCCTATTGCGCTTAATACGCGGCAAAATGCGCCCCATAATTACGGTAATCCATAGCTCTCATAGAGAACTATGGATCACTCCTCGTCCCCGCGGGTACAATACGATCATATTGTACACGCAGGGAGATAAGTGACATGTCAATTATTCGTGGTGATTACGTGTCACGAGTAATGCATGTCAAATGGGCCAGCGGGCCCCCCCCCCGCCCCGTTCGGGATCAGCGCGACTCCCAATTCACCTGGCGTATTGCGGCCAATACTGTACGTGCCGCAATTACGCCGTGTGAACATACCCTAAGAGGTGAAACTGAAGAGATCGGAGCTGGAATGTGAGCTGTATCTAATAGTGAGTCTGCTCCATACTCCCCTTAGCATCGCTCTGGCGTACCGTTACGTCATGGTGCACTAAGAGGTTAAAGCCAAATGGCAAATCTAAGGGTATGTTCAAATGGTGTAATTGTGGAGCGTATTTCAGTGCAAAATTGCACTGCAATATGCCCAAAATGCGGCCCGCAATTACGGCAATTTATAGTTCTCATAGAGAGCTATGGATTACGCCCATCTTCCCCGGCGTACAATACGTAGCGTACGCCGGGAGAAAGAAGTGACATGTCACTTTTTCCCGGGGTTTACATGGCGTGGATAATAGAATTGGATGAGGCCGCCCCCCCCACTGAGCTTTTGAAAAATGCAGAGCTCTAATTAGTTGCTATGGGTAACAAAGACAGTGTGCCAATCACTTATCAAAACTGTCTAGCAGCATAGTTGCCAACCCTCCTGTTTTTGGCGGGTCACTCTCGCTAATGGGGGCCGTGCCCCCCCCGCTTCAGTTGTTTAACCTCCCGCTGCTGAAGAGCTGCTGGAGGTTTTATGTGTAAGGAGGCATCAGGGTAGCGTCTCCTGACTCTCCCCTGAAGCCACCATCCTTGGCCGCGGCCCGGCAATACTCTCGTAGCTTCATAGGAAGCTGCTTGAGAGCAGGGAGCCCCGAGCACTACTGGAGAGGGGGCGGGGCTTAGCTGGACCCACGAGAGTCAGCAGCTAGACAGGTGAGTGTGTGCAGAGGAGATGGGTGGCAGAGTGTGTGTGCAGGGGAGGAGTGTGGTACAGTGTGTGTGCAGGGGAGGAGTGTGGTACAGTGTGTGTGCAGGGGAGGAGTGTGGTACAGTGTGTGTGCAGGGGAGGAGTGTGGTACAGTGTGTGTGCGGGGGAGGAGTGTGGTACAGTGTGTGTGCAGGGGAGGAGTGTGGTACAGTGTGTGTGCAGGGGAGGAGTGTGGTACAGTGTGTGTGCAGGGGAGGAGTGTGGTACAGTGTGTGTGCAGGGGAGGAGTGTAGCACCGTCTGTGTGCTGCGGCGGCGCGTGCATGCTTCAGTGTGTGTGCAGAGGAGGAGTGTGGCACACTGTGTGTGCAGGGGAGGAGTGTGGCACACTGTGTGTGCAGGGGAGGAGTGTGGCACACTGTGTGTGCAGAGGAGGAGTGTGGCGGAGTGTGCATGCTTCAGTGTGTGTGCAGGGGAGGAGTGTGGCACACTGTGTGTGAAGGGGAGGAGTGTGGTACAGTGTGTGTGCAGGGGAGGAGTGTGGCAGAGTGTGTGCAGGGAGGAGTGTGGCAGAGTGTGTGTGCAGAGGAGGAGTGTGGCGGAGTGTGCATGCTTCAGTGTGTGTGAGGGGAGGAGTGTGGCACAGTGTGTGTGCAGAGGAGGAGTGTGCATGCTTCAGTGTGTGTGAGGGGAGCAGTGTGCATGCTTCAGTGTGTGTGAGGGGAGCAGTGTGTATGCTTCAGTGTGTATGCTTCAGTGTGGGTGCGAGGGGTGTGTGTATTTCATTGTGCTTGCGAGGTGTGTGTATTTCAGTGTGGAAGTGAGGGGTGTGTTTGTGTGTGTGGGGTGGGGTGGGTGTTTTTGAGTCTGTGGGGGAGGTTTATGTGTGTGTATTGCAGTGTGTGTGGGAGGGGTCTGTGTTTGAATGTGCAATGGTTGGAGTTGCCCACTTATCTTCTGTCCTTTGCTCCTGTCTCCTGGCCCCTGCGGTCTGTCTCTAGCGGTCTCAATGGGCAGGAGACAGGCCACAAGGGGTAGAAGTTCCCTCTGCTCCTTTCTCCTTGCCCTGCGGTCTGTCTTTGGTGGCTGCAGAGGTCAGGAGACAGGCCGCAGGGAACAGACTCTGGTGATTGCCTATGGCAATAGACTATTCAGCATCTAGGAAAGCTGGGTGACACTCCATCCCCCAAAGGTGGCATCCAGTATTCCAGCCTATGTGTATGAGTGCAATGTTTGTTTATTTACAGGTTCCCATTTGGACTACGTCGGATTCCTTTGGGCTAAAGTCGATCAACCTTGGATCTATTTTTTTCAAATAAAATGGTTAAAGAGGGCTGGGGTTGGGGAGTGTTATTTAAATAAAAAGTTTTTTTTGTGCAATTTGTTTGTGTTTTTTTTCCATACAATTCCAGTGATAGTAAATGGGAGTATCTGACAGATGCCTCTTCATTACTAACGCTCAGGCTTGGTGTCAGCCAGCGGTGTTTTTGTTTGCCTAAGGCTGACACTAACCCCGTTCACTATTACCCCAGTAACAACACACCCGGGGTACTGGGAAGAGCCTGGTAACCATCAGAAGTGGACCTTCTAATATGATGGTCCACTTCTGGAGCAGCTGCAGGCTGGGATTTTTTAGAATGGGAAGAGACCATAGCGATGGTTTCTTCCCATTCGATAGTATCAGGCTGCCGCTGTTGTTTTACCTTTGGGTGGTTTTTGGAAATTGGGGGGGACCCCATGTAGGTTTTTTTCTGAAAATATATTTATTTAATGAGAATTTGCACACGAGCATCCACTGTAATGATTACAGGAGGTGCCCACTGTAGGATTCTCGATAAATAAATGATATTTGAAAAAAAATAAGACGAGAGGTCCTCTCCATTTTTCATAACCAGCCAAGGATAAAACCAACAGCTGCAGCCTGCTAATATCAGAATGGGATGGTCAATTAACACTGGTCCCTTCTCATTTTAAAAATATTAGCCCCAGCCGCCCCAGAAGCGGACCATCACATAAAGGTCCACTTCTGACGGTTACCGGCTTTTCCCAGTACCCCTGGTGCTTTAGGTACTGGGGGGGGGGGGGGGAAATAGTGACACAGGGTTAGTGTCAGCCTAGGGATGACAAAAACTACTGCTGGTTGACACCAAGCCCGAGCGCTAGTAATGGAGAGGCGTCTGTCAGATACCACCATTACTAAAACTGAAATTAAATGGAAAAAAAAAAACAAAAATTGCACAAAAAAATTTTATTTAGATGAACACTACCCGACATCAGCCCTCTTTCACCATTTTATTACAGAAATCAATTCAACATTGGTCCAACATAATCCAATGAGTCCGACATAGTCCAAAGGGGAAACCTGTATGAATATAAGAACATTAAAAAAAAATGACAGTACAAAACTCCATCTCCTGCATCCCATAAAGATCATTCCCTCAACTGATCTTCTAGGGGTGCAGGGTATGGCGTTGAACCTGCACAATATGATTCTTGGGAGTGCAGGCGCAGCAGTAGCAGGGGCGTGGCTCACCATCAAGAGGGGCATGGTTATGCAAATCCTAATCATAGCACGCCGCACCTTCAAATCTCCTGCTTTTTTACTTTCGAAAGTTGGCAAGTATGTCTAACAGTAAGAAGGTCCGTGTTGCCCATAGCAATCAATCACAGCTCATAAGAGTCTAAGGCTATGTTCACACGGCTTAACTGCGTGACGTAATTGCGCCCCGCAATTACGCCGTGTGGCCGGGGGCGGGAGCGGGGAGCCGGCACCTCGCCGGCCCATAGACTTTCATTACCAGCGTCGCGTATACGCCGCTGGTAATTCACATGTCACTTATCTCCCCCTCGGCGTATTCGCCGAGCCGGGAGAGGAGACGTAATCCACAGTTCTTATAGAGAACTATGGATTACCGTAATGACTGGGCCGTTTTCAGCCCGTAATTTGCGCACTCCGGCGCGTAATTACGGACCGAAATACGTCCCATTTTAAGCCGTGTGAACATGGCCTTACTGCTAGATAGTTTTCATAAATGAGGGCCAGATTGTCTCTGTTGCCCATAGCAACCAATCAGAGCTCAGCTTTTATTTCTTATACTATTCTGGAACAATGAATGCTGAACTCTGACTGGTTGCTACGGGCAACAGAAACAGTCTGGCCCTCATGTGTGAAAACTGTCCTAACAGTAAGACTGTCTGTGTTGCCCATAGCAACCAATCAGAGCTCAGCTATCAATTCTTTTACGGGTCCGGAACAATGAACGCCAAGTTCTGAATGGTTGCTATGGGCAACATGGACAGTTTTACTGTTGGGGTATGTTCACACGGTGTATTGCTGTGCGTATAGTATGCGTAGGGGGGGCGGCGCCCCCCCCCAGCTAAAAAGCCCCCGCTTATAATTGACATGTCAATTCTCCCCCCACACGTACAACACGATCGTATTGTACGTGCAGGGAGACGACGCGTAAGCCATAGCTCTCTATGAGAGCTATATGAATTACCGTAATTGCGGTGCGCATTTTGCCACGTATAAAGCGCAATACCCTTAGACAGTCTTAATAAGTGAGGGCCAGACTGTCTGTGTTGCCCATAGCAACCAATCAGAGTTCATAGCAACCAGAGTTCAGCTTTCATTTCTTTTAGTGCTCTGGAGAAATGAAAGCTGAGCTCTGATTGGTTGCTATGAGCTGTGATTGGTTGCTATAGGCAACCAGGAGATTCTTACTGCAAGACAGTTTTGATAAGTGATAAGCCCCTAGCAACCAATCAGCATTTTTCCAGAGCAGTTTGAAAAAAAAATTAAACCTCAGGTTGGTTGCTATGGGCAACAAAGCCAGTTTTATATTCAGACAGTTTTGAAAATCTTTACGGCTTTGTTCACACTGAGTATTTGTTCACCCTGAAAAATGTGCTTGGAATCTGCGGCAAATTAAAGACACGTGGACTGAATGCAGATATTCACTAACACATTAAATACATGTGATATTACATGTAGAAGCAACATGGTCAATATTCTGCATTAAATCAGTGTGCCACAAAATACCCCTTGAAAAGCGAATGCCTTGCATGTGGCGCATATTTTTTAATTAAAAAAAATCTGCCGTGTGAACATCACTTTAGAAAGCGTCATCATTTACCCGAGACCAGAAAAACCCTCTAATGACCATGACAGACGACACAGCCTCCCCCCGGCCCCCATCACCAATAAGAGCATTCGCCCAGAAGACACATTCACACGGCCTCGCCGTTCCCTCCAGATCCCTGTAAGGTGATATTTCTATATTTATTTAAACTTCTATTTAAAGTGGGATCCCGTAGAAGCGCTGCCCTCCCTGACGGACGACACTGTTTAACTCTGTTTGTTTTGTTTCCATTGGCGATTGGCAAAATATCTACATGCGGCTTCTCATCCAGATATGAAGGACTGAGTCGGCCGTCATAAACTTTAGCACCACAAAAACACAAACTTCCACCATAAGATTCAACTGCAAAAAAGGATCAGATCTGTAGAATTCATTTTTTGTTTGTTTTCGGCATCTAAGCGAGTCCCTGCCGCCCCCGGCCTTCCCCCCACCATCCCTCCTGATGTATCTCACATAGGGCTGCATTGTTTAAAAGGATATGTAGTGCATAAATAAACACGCCGGCCGCTCTCGTAAACCAATATCTCTGAGATACATTTATTTCGACAGCACTTTCCAAATCGAAAGTCATCTTTATTTATACGCCAGCAGCGGTCAATGTGGTTTCAGGTCCCAGAAGAGGTTCTTAAAAAGAAAACCGGCAAATATTTTTAACATTTGGTATCTTCCCTCCCTTGCATTTGTCTATTCATTACAGATAGGCTTATTTACAATCAGCTGTGACCCCAATCACGTCCTCACGGAACAGCGAGGTGTTATAGAAAGTGCAATAATCCAGAAAATCAGGAAATTATCAGTCTTAAAGGGGAAGTCTACCTCATAAAAAAGCTATTTATTAGCTCCCGGGCCTCCCCAATAAAATGTAAAAAGTTATACGGTAATCACCTCTTATCAGTTCCAGCGAAGTGTCTGCTCATCTGTTGATATTCCATCACTTCCTAAAGGGGGCACCTCCGTTGCGGCTACTGATTGGCTGCAGTGGTCTCGGGCTACTAACTTACATCCCCATTCAGAAGAACAGTATGACAAAAGCAGACTGGAGAGACACGCTCCAAGGAAGGGGGGTGTAAGCTTTTTTATTTAAACGAGTTTTGCCACAAAGTAAAATTGACGTGGGAGCTTGCAAATGAAACAAACATTTTCACCATTCATTCTTATTACCAATTCTGCACCGGTTTTTGTTTTAGCTGCCCCCTTTAGTGATCCATTGTTTACAGCTCGTCTCCAGGAGATATGACCAGGGCTGAGAGCTCCTCAGCCCTGGTCGCACATGCTCAGACATCACCTCTCCTAATTAACTAATTAGTCAAACAGTGCAAATAAATAAAAAAGAAACCTCTATGAGGTCGGTGCATTGATAAAGAGAAAAAACAACAACACAGGTTTGGTTCCTGCAGGGATTTGAACCTAGGATCCTTGTGCCTGGAGGCAAAAACTTTACCTCTCAGCTTCTCACAATGCTTTACATAATAAGACCTTTCTTTGACTAGAGAGAGGAAAGCCCTGGTGATGTCATCCTGCTGGGTCACATGATATGCAATTCAAACAAATCACACCCGCCCCCTTCTGAGCACACAGAGCTGAAGAGCTGGATGCACAAGGTATGAAATGAGATTGTGGCAAAACCCCTTTAAGGCTATGTCTACACAGCACTGGCTTCTCATTGGATTTTCAGTATTTCGAATCTGTCGAAAATCTGACTGTACACAGAGCTGTGTAGACCTCAATAGAAAATCCATGCTGTAGTCTATACAGCACGGGATATCTACCGAAGCCGCCATCCGTCCAGTGGAAGATAGAACATGTTCTATATTCTGCCGGATACCTATCGAATTCCCGTGCAGGCCATGTACTGGGCCAGTGGGAAATCCGAAAACCGACCGCGGCTTTTGGTGCAGACCCGTGCCAAAAAACGCGGTACAGCAATGTTAAAAAGCTGTTGGATTTCGGATGCCATTTTAACATTGCTGTGTAGACGTAACGTAACTACCCTGTTTCCCCGAAAATAAGACAGTGTCTTATATTAATTTTTGCTCCTAAAGACGAGCTAAGACTTATTTTTAGGGGATGGTTTTTTTTTTTTCTATGAACCATACCATTTATTGTTGAACTTTTGTTCAACATGTATTAATATATTGTAGTGTTTTCATCACAAACATCAGCATAAGCAGCCAAACTTTGAATTTCATAACTAAAAATGCACTAGGTCTTATTTTCGGGGGTGTCTTATTTTTGGGGAAACAGGGTAGGGGCCCGGTAGCTAATAAAATGCTTTTTTAATTATGGCTTTACAATTTCTGTAGAAAATAGCTTTCCCAAACTCCTGACTGTCAAATCTGCGTAGTGGTGTAATATGGGGACACAGGACTCAAGCTCTGTATAACTAAGTAGAAATATATTTTACAGAGAAATTGGTGGTGACAACTTAAGAAGATACTCAGCTTTCACCAACACTTAAGGGTTCACACGCCGTAATACGCCTTTATTAGCGTTGTTGAAAGTACACGATTGCCAGTGTGTACTTTCAACAAGAGGCAGTTTTCTGCCATCTATTTGGGTATGTTCACACTGCGTTTTTGGACGAGGTTTTGGACGAGGTTTTGGGAGCGTTTCCTCGTCCAAAACGCCCCCAGTTAATTTTATTGATTCCTATGTAAAACCTTGTTGTTAGTTCACACACGACAGTTTTTTTTACACGCTTCTTTGGAAGCAATGAAAAAGAAGTGTCATGTCAATTCTTGGAGCGTGTTGTAGGCGAGGTTTAGACGTGTTTTTGGCACTTTTTTTGCGCGGTTCTGGAGCGTTTTCGCCGCGGTTTTTGTCCTGGCTATTCATTTGTAAAGGGTGAAAACCTCGTCGAAAACCTGATCCAAAACCCCGATCCAAAACCTAACACAATATTACAAAGCCCTCAAAACCTCGCTGAAAACGTGTTTCAGGCGGGGTTTTTAATTGGTTTGGACGGGGTTTTTTGGGCGAGGAAACGCCCCGAAAACCCGCCCAAAACCCGTCCAAAAACGCCGGGGGTGAACATGCCCCCTTTCTCTCAAAAAGCGCCTGAAAAACGATTTTTTTTACGGGGCGTACATTATTTTCTGCAAAAATAAATCGCAAAATGAAAAATTTCACAGTACTCTGAGTGCTGGACTTGTCAAATAATTTAACTGTATTTGTGGTGCGTACTTTGGTGCAATTACACTCCACAGAACATCCCGCAAATATGTCCTGTGAACAAATTCTTAAAATTGAGAGCAAGCTTCGCCATGTTCCGACGGGAACCCGGATTAAGAGGGTGGGATCGCTAGCGGCTTGGGGGTTTTTTATATCTCGGAAGTAACATTTTTTTTTTCCTTTTTGGACCACTTGCCCCCCGAGGAATGTGTTTTAATTTTTTTACACAACCCCTTTAAACCTCCGAATAATAAGTGCAATGGTAGTGACAGGATGATCAATGTTTGAAGATAGTCTTATAGTCTTTACCTTTAACATGTTTGTTATCTTTCTAATTAATTCTATCCTTAGCTTCCTTTGGTCCATGTTCAGTGTGGTACACACCATCATACCTGTCAGGGGGGCCGGGGGTGTCGCCCGTCCCCCGCCCCCCCTCCCCCCGACGGGGTTCCCCTGCCGGGTGCCTCGCCCCCCGCGGCCCGCCCCCCCGGCCCCCATGGGGTCCGGTTCGGGTGCCCTTCCCCGCCCCAACCTTCCTCTTTCTCCCCGGGCTCCGGGCCATATACTTTACCCTTCCACTCCCCTGTGCCTCGCTCCTTGTCTGTCCCACCCTGCTCGCGCACCCCCCTGTTTTTGGGGCGGCGCAACGGCGGGGTCGGGATTTAAAGGGGGCCAGTGCCCCCGGGTAATTTTCAATTGCCGGCTGCGGGGTCCTATATATGGTAAACGCCTCCCTGCACTCCCGCCAATTTTTTGGGTGAGTTTAGTGTGTTTTGGGATTTTTGGATTTTTCCGTTTTGATTACCCGTGTTATCATCCGGTTTTCCCGCTACGTTTTCCTGACCTCCCCCCTTTTTTGGCGCCTGTTTTTTTTTTTTACCGTCTGCCCGTCTCTGACCACAAAAACCCTCTGCCGCCTGTCCTTCCCCTCCTCCTGTCCCCGACTTCGTCTCCGTTTAAACTTCTGTACCACCAGTACCCCCCCCCCCCCGGGCCATCGAAAACAAGTCACGCAGGGGTAGCGACCTGGAACCTCACGCCGCAGCAAGCCCCCATCCCGCTTTGGGGCAGGCTCGGGGTGAATACCGGGGGCTACTTAGACCCGCTCCATGGCGGGGCTTAACTACATCGCTTGCGGTGGTCCCCCAAGCGAATCCACCAACCCGTTACAATTATGTTGACGATTTTCATTTGGGCCCTCGACAACGGTCGAGGGCGATAGCGACCATCATCGACAAAAATTCGATGGTCGATGAGAATGATCGATGACCATTAAAGTCTATGGGAAGCAACAAAACCTTCATTCTTACACCCAAACAGGGGTGGAGAACTGGAATGAAAATCCACAAACATTTAAATGGATACTGCTACATCTTAGGCAACACGCTTAGGTTATAAAAAAACCACAGAAAAAAAATCACAGACCATTCAATACCCTGTTTTGCCCCAAACATGACCCTTAAACCTGCATGACCCACCCCAAAAAATTTAAAAAAAGTCCCAGAAGGGCAGTAGATTTAAACCATCATTTTACTTGAACTGGACATTAATACCCCGTCCTGAAGCACATGCCCCCCAAACCTGCAGACCCCCAGTTTTAAAAAAGTGCCGGAAAAAGGAGTCTTCAACCCCCAAATTTTTTTTATTTTTCACGGGACATTGACTATCCCTGCCCGGGGCCACAGCAGAGCCCCAAACCTGCATAAACCCCAAATTTAAAAATGCCGGAAAAAGGAGTCTTTTCAACCACCATTTTAGTTTCACTGGACATTGACTAACCTGTCCTGGGCCCCCAACAGCAGAGCCCCAAAACCCTGCATGACCCCCACATTTAAAAAGTCCCCAAAAAAGGAGTCTTTCAACCCCCTTTTAAGTTTCACTGACATATACTGTCCCCCGGGGTGGGCTTGCTCCGTATGATGCGGACCAATTGACTTCACTTGGGAAAATATTTGGTGGTTAACCTCCGCCACCCAGGTGCCCTTTTTTTGGCATTCTTTTTTCTTTTTTTTACTCAACTGCTGGAAAAATTTGGGTCTCTGTACTTTGTTCTCTGTCCGTGCTCCATACCCATGTCCTCTGAATAACCTAATCGGGTCAAGTTTTCCTTACTCCCTTGTACAATTAAAGGGGAAATTTTTTTTACCACTATTTTGTAATGCAATTTTTTTTGATTTAATTCTAGAAAACACATTTTTAAAAAATAGGAGGGAACCCCCCCAATGTCTTTGTTTGGGTTGTCTCAAAAAGGGGATTGATAACTATTTTAAAGATCTTGCAAAAAAAATCATTTTGCAATATGTGTCCTTAACTTTGCCCTACCTATTTCTGTTTCTGACAGCCCATCACCCTTGAGCCACTCTTGAAAATTTGGAAAACAAATGAAAGTTAGAAACAACTTTTTTTTACAATGGGACCTTTTCCCCAGCTGCATGTCACAGCAAAATGCCCTAAAAAATTCAAAGCAGACCCTTAGCCATTTTTGGAAATTGTAAAGAACAAATTCTGTTAAAAAACAACATTTTTTTATAAAGGACCTGTTTTTAAAACTGCATGTCCAAGCAAAATCCCCAAAATTGCTGTATTCAAATTTAACTAAAAGAGCTCTATACAAAGCTTGCTACCAAAATGAAAAAAACACCTGTCTAAATGTATAGGGAAAATTTAAAGGATTTTGGCACCTATCAATTCCCCTGGGGTGACTACAAAATTGCTTTTTTTAAATTTAACTACAAAGAAACTCTATGAAAAAAGCTTGACTGCCAAAAGTGAAAAAAAACACCTTCTGAAATGTATACGGATTTTAAAGGTTTTTTTGGCACCTTTCAATTCCCTTTGGTGACTAAAATTTGCTGTATTCACATTTAAAATCAAGGTCCTCAATGAAAAAAGCTTTGGGCCCAAAAAAGAAAAAAAACACTATCTTTAATTCGGAAAATAAAAGGGTATTTTTGGCCCTATCAACCTGGGGGCGACTACAAAATTTGCTGGATTCTAATTTAACTCAAAGGGGGAATCAACAAAACTGGAAGGCAAAATTGAAAAAAACACCTATCTGAAATGTATACTGATAAAAAAGTGGAGTTTTTTCACCTAACAAAAAACCCAGTTACTAAAATGATTGTAACCAAAATAAGTTCAGGCGCCCAAAATCCGGAAAATTCCAAAAGAAAACTGTTTAAAAATAAAGCTATTGCAGTGCAATTCACACTAAGCTTGGTCTTTATCCAGTGTTCTTTATAGAGCTTGACTGTGTTCGCCCGGGCCCCCCCCCCCCCCCGCTCCCCCCCGGACTTTACAGCATAGAGTCCTTTAAAAAACCAGCTAACTACATAAAATCTTCCAATCTCTGATCTAACTAAGTTTTAAACACACAAAAATTTCTCTGTGAAGAAATGAATAATTTCGCTGAGCTTTTGGCACAACAAGCGCACGTCCTGATGAGACGCTGAAACACGAACTGAACAGGGAAGGGCTGTTTTATGTAAAAAACGGAGGTCATGTATTTTTCCAGCCAATTTAAACCCTACAAAATCCCCTCTGACGCGCACCACACTCACCCGCTCTACTTAAACTGATTTGTGGCCGCCAAAAACAGGGAAACCCCAAAATGGCCGATCTTTAAAAGATATGCAAGATTTAACCTAAATTTTCGCATGATCTAAAAATTTTTGATCAACAAAAAACTGTCCGATTTTAACTTTGTCGATAAAAATCCCAACACTACTTACAATACCAAACAGCACAGTAACTACTTTTCACCCTTTGAAAAGGAACTGACTGACAATCACAACAAACAATTTCCAGGTCATTTATTTCAAAATTTTTATGTTTTTTTTCTCCAGTTAAGCCACAATTCAAACGCAATGTCTAATTTTCACTTTTGGATTTTCAGTAAATTTAAATGTATTATCACTTTTGACAGTTTCAAGTTATTTCAGTGACTATTGTGGACTTTTCTTTCTTTAAAGGAAATGTAGCAACGATTTTGTCAAGGAATAGCTCAATTAATAACTGAACAGAAGGCTATA
Organism: Phyllomedusa bahiana; assembly: GCA_025379985.1. Lineage (NCBI taxonomy): Eukaryota > Metazoa > Chordata > Amphibia > Anura > Hylidae > Phyllomedusa > Phyllomedusa bahiana. Next base: position 24,604 of record JAODAL010017654.1, read on the forward strand.
TGCATATTTATGATATATTTTCAACCAGAAATGTAAAAAACCATCCCAGAAACCACCACTTTGTGGCAAATTTATATACACTTGCCCCCCTAGGGTTTTTTTGGGAAAAAAGGAAAAAAGAGAGATTGGCAAAGAAACAAGAAATTTAAGGCTTTAAATGCCCAGGGCGCTCAACCTTCTTGAAATTTGGGGCAACCGCCCCTTAGTGTGGACACTCACCTTCAATGCTCTGGTAAGGGGACGATGCCCAAAACAGACTTGACCCTTAAGTGAACAGTGTCGCCTCCAAAAAAGTGCTGCCCCAAGTGGACCACTCCCCTGTTTCCGCCTTACCCTAGTATACCACTAAGAATCCTTATAATCCAACAGCTGATTCTACAATATCAAACCAAAGCCTGGAGTAAATAGCTAGATTTACTGTTTGATATAGGGTGACAATGAGTCTTATGATCAACAACTAATATCCAGAGTTATCGCTGTCTGCAGCACGGACAGCAGCTAACAGGCAAATGACCTAAAGAGGGCCGGTGGTTGTCACGGTACTGGAGCCGACTGCATCCCCCAAGCTCGGGGGGCCCATATAGCCAACGCCACAATCCCCGGGGCCCCACAGATGCTCAAATGGGTTTTTAAACTGGGGGTTAAAGGGGGGGAGTTAAATACTTTAATCTTGGTCTCCTTTCCACTTTTCCCATCCACCCAGGAAAAACAATCTGCATGTATTGGTGATTTTTCTGCAAGATGGGTTTTAAAACCCAACTCGGTTGAGAGTGCCTTCTACATGGATGAGTGGTCCAGAGAATGCCACACCAGCTTGTGTTCTTCCAGCCATGGTTGTAGGGTGTTTGTACTCTGGTATTTCTCGCCTGACACGGCAACGTCCATCCGTTTGAAAAAGCAGAGAAAAGACGACCCTTTACCAATCAGCGGAGGTCCAATTCCTATACTTCCGTAAAAATTTAAGCCTTTTCTGTCGATGCAGCTTGGTTAGCAGAGGTGCAGTGACATCCATCTGCTCTGGGGCCCCATACACAGTAGGGTTCGCAGAGGTGCAGTGACATCCTTCTGCTCAGGGGCCCCATACACAGTAGGGTTAGCAGAGGTGCAGCAGCATCTGTCTGCTCCGGGGCCCATACACACTAGGGTTAGCAGAGGAGCAGTGACATCCATCTGCTCTGGGGCCCCATACACAGTAGGGTTAGCAGAGGTGCAGTGATATCCGTCTGCTCTGGGGCCCCATACCCAGTAGGGTTAGCAGAGGTGCAGTGACATCCCTCTGCTCCGGGGCCCATACACAAGAGGGTTAGCAGAGGTGCAGTGACATCCGTCTGCTCTGGGGCCCCATACACAGTAGGGTTAGCAGAAGTGCAGTGACATCAATCTGCTCAGGGGCCCCATACACAGTAGGGTTAGCAGAGGTGCAGTGACATGCATTTTCTCCAGGGTCACATACACAGTAGGGTTAGCAGAAGTGCAGTGACATCCGTCTGCTCCGGGGCCCCATACACAGTAGGGTTAGCAGAGGTTCAGTGACATCTGTCTGCTCCGGGGCCCCATACACAGTAGGGTTAGCAGAGGTGCAGTGACATCCGTCTGCTCCGGGGCCCCATACACAGTAGGATTAGCAGAGGTGCAGTGACATCTTTCTGCTCTGGGGCCCCATACACAGTAGGGTTCACTAAACTGTTGTGTTAGATACACATCCAGTCGCACCCTGGGTCATTTTGGTGGTGAGTGTCTCCGCTGTAGTGTGTCAGTCCACCCTGTATGCACCTTCTAAGCTAAGGTGCTTCGCCGTTTCTGTATCGGTTAGTAGTATAATGTTGTACCGTGTTGCTTTTTTGTCTCAGTCTCTGGAGCTTTTTCTTCTTGTTGTCGATAAGCATGTCCTGCAGTTTCCGGTAGTATGTGTGGAGTGTATCGGTTAGTCATAATGGCGCCATTGGTCCACTCAGGATACACTTTCACAAGAGAAGCACACAAACAGTTCACAAACTGTACAGTTTCGCTATCCTTGGCCCACAGGCCAATAATAATCATCCCTTTCTGCATTTCTGATAAAGCGTTCCTTTTACCAATGACAGTAACAAGGAATATGTGTGCAGACAGCCTATTGCAAACCTTATGTAGCCACCAAGCCAACTCACCACACATGACTTCCTTCATGAGTTATGAGCTGCCGACGTCAAAAGTAGAAAGTGGTCATATTAATGTGACTTGACTGTGTATTATGGTCGTTCTAAACTGGTTCTCACCTGGCATTCCCACAAACAGATAAATACATTTTGATCAATATCATAGAACAGGATAATAGAAGGAGGGAAAGACTTGGGACTCGTTTTATCTTGGTTCATACATATTTCTAAGTTATTAAATGTCTTATACTCCAGTCACCTCCGAAGCTGCATTCAAAAGTCCTCTGATTTCCTGCTACCAAAGCATTGTGGGAGCTCAGAGCTGAATCATAGACATGATTAAAAGCTTAGTGCAGAGATGCTTCAGTCTTTGGACGCAGCTTTGGATGTGACTGGAGCACAAGATATGTTACGCAAGAGTTCTGTATTTGGGGCATATTTTCTATCTGCTGAGTTATAATGATATTTCCTTTCTATTCATCATGATCTTGGCTCCTATTATCCCACGCCACTCCAGGGGTGGAATAGGAGCGGTGACACACGGCTGATGCATAGTTTGAAGACTTCCATGTCGCTCTCAGATATTGCAGGACATCAAAGCAGGAATGTTAGTGTCTCAGACCTCGCGGAATGAATCCCGGGAATGAGACGCTGACAAACAATGGGGGTGACTCAGCGTTTAATAATAAGGAATCTCTTCCAGAAAAATTTTCTCTCATCTCCTTAAAATCTCACATAAGTAAGAAGCAGAATTATTACACGGCTCATTTACTGACAGTTTTGTGCATTTTTTATAGGGGCACAGACATCTCTGTACTATTATATATTATATACGGTATAATCAGAGCCACCATCGAGGATATCCAGGCCCCATATAGACAAAGCGTCTGGACCCCCATTACCAGTTCTTATTTTTCACAATATTTTTCAGTGTGAGCCGGGCCTCTAACAGCAGTATTGCTCTGATGGACAGCAGTGCCATCTTATCTATTGCTATTAAACGACATGGAAACCTGCAAAAAAGCGTTAAAGGGAATGTGTCATCAAAAATGACTTATTGTTTAACTCACGTTTTTATGTTAAACAAATTTTTAAAGAATTTTTGGTTATATTTATTTTTAATTTTCCATATCACTTCAATATTTTTTAATAATTCTTAGTCCTGCAGTTTCACTTTGGCCACTAGGCTAATAACGTTTTGACACTTCCTGCCCTATAGATAAAGATTTTCAGCAGTGTGTTCATTATTAACACAAGCAGGGTCAAACTGAAAGGAGACACCAGTGTTGAATAGATAACACAGAATCCACCAGTCACAAGAGGAGATAGTCACAGCTCTCACCCCCTCCTCCCTGCAGAGTGAATTTCCCTTCCTAGGTTCACACAGCATGACTAGAAAAACTGTCCTAAATGAAGTCTATGTGGACAGAAACCATATTAAGACTTCAAATGTGCATGAAGCGGGTAAAGTACTCCTCTGACTGCTGTTAAAGCAGTGCAAACAAGGCTAGGGGCCCAAAAGTTAAACCTGCAGGACTTATGAATTATTAAAAAATATTGAAATTGATATGAAAAATTAAAAATAAAAACCAAAAATTCTTAAAAAAGTGTTTTTGACATAAAAAACGTGAGTAAAACCAAAAATTTAAATTTTTGATGACACATTCCTTTAATGCTATCTACAAAACATGAAAAACTTTGAGGTTCTTAGTTTCACATGTTTTATAAAAAAATGTTTAAGCCATCCCCGTAACTCAACGGGACCCACAATGGGGATGCCTCCCACTGTTCCTTACCTCTCTTTTGAGTCCAATTCAGACCTCTCAACTGGGTCCATCTGACCCTCCATAATCCAGAGAGAAAAAAAAAACAGCTTTATAAGCATACCGATTGGTCTAGTAACCTGTGAGTTTGGGCGGGGTGCAGAAAACCAAAAGGGAGGCATCCACTCCTCCCTGTATAAGTTAAAAAGCATATATGCCAAATGCAACGTATAGTTCTGCACAAAAAAACATTTCTGAAAACACACAATGGATATGGATGCCTCCATTTTGGTTTTCTGCACCCTGCCCATCTCCACAGGTTGCTAGACCAGTGCGGTATGCTTATAAAGCTGGGGTTTTTTTTCTCTCTCTGGATTATGGAGGTCGGATGACCCAGTTGAGAGGTCAACCAGTGCTGGCAGCCTATCATGAGAGATGGAACAGGTCTGTAGCTATAGCGACCTGAGGAGCTGATGCAGCCCATACAAGAGGGGATATCTAGGAATAGGTAGGACACTGTTAATGGACACATATTGCAAAGTGACTTGTTTTTGCAAGATCTTTAATATAAAAAGCAATTCTTATAGTGAGACAACCCCTTTAAGTAGTTGCCCAGGGGATCCCACAACCAAAGGGTTCTATATGGTGATTGTATGTCCCAGGAATCCAAGGCACATTATTATTATTATTATTTTTTATTTTAGAGCGCCATAAATTCCAGGGCGCTGTACATTCGAGGGGGGTTACATCCATAACATATGTCAAACAAGTACAATGGGGACGATAAATGAATAAGATCTGGTACGGAGGGAGGGACTAACCTGCCCGCGAAGGCTTACAATCTGCAATGAAGGAAAGAGACAAAAGGTGAGGGGTAAATATGTTTGTGGGGGTGTAGGAGCAATAGGGTTATTGTAGGCTATCGGCTATCCTGAAGAGATGGGTTTTCAGGTTGCTTTTGAAGCTGGTGAAAGTGGAGGAGAGTCTTATGTTTTGGGGTAATGAGTTCCAGAGTTTTGGGGAAGCACGAGAGAAGTCTTGGAGAAGGTTGAATGAGTAGATGACATGGGGATAGTATAAAAGAAGGTCCTGTGAGGAGAGGAAATTCCGTGAGGGGGAAGTATTTTGGAGATTAAACTTAAGTTCACACGGTGTATTTGCGGGCGTAATTACGCCCCGCAATTACGCGTGTTGGACGGGGGGGAGCGGGGGGCGGCACTTGCCGGGCCCTAACAATCAATCTATGCGCGATAACGCCGCTAGAAAGTGACATGTAATTATCTCCCCCCCGGCGGCTTCGCCGGGGCGGGGAGAGGAGCCGTAAATTTCCTATGAGAACTGTGAATTACCTTTAAAGAATGGCCTTTTCGGCCCTATTTGGCGCACTTCGACGTAATTACGACGAAAATAACGGCCCATATTAAGCGTAAACATGCCTAAGACAGACATGTATGGAGGGAAGAGGTTATGGAACCTTTTAGTCGTTAGAAACCTAGAAATAAATTCACTGGGCAAGGGTACCGAGTTGATGGGATTTGGCAGTAGAAGCAAGATCGCGAAGAAGAGATGGATAATAAGGCGCGAAGTTGAGATGGTTGGAGTGAAGCAAGACTCTAGACGTGATCGCAGATGAGGATTTGCAGTAGTCTAATGAGATGACAACATGGGGGAATACATTTTTTGTAGGATCAGATTAAGAAGAGCAGATTCGGAATATTTTTCAGTGGCGCATGAGCAAGAGAGTAAGGCGCATGATGCGTTGGAAGACAGAGAATTCTAGGTTATCCCAAGGCTAGCGAACTTGTGGACCGGCAAGAGTTAGAGCCGTTGACTGTGATAAGAGAGATCGTGGGGAAAGAGTCGATGCTGGAAAATTGAGAAAGTTATTTCTCTACCTATTCTGCCTTAGTTTTGAGTTTGGTGTCGGCAGCATACAAGTGTATAGAAAGCCAGGTGTGCTCTGACTACCCTGGCCAAGAGTGTAATAGAGGAGAGTAATCGCCAAGACTGACCCCTGGGGGACACCAAACCAGAAGCAAGGAGACATTCCTGGATCCGGTTGTCTTGCTTATTTTAACTGTGGGTTCTTAGATGTACAAACATATAATCCATGGTGAACAAGGACCATTGCTCCCTGCCCCAGTTAAGTCCTTGTAGGCTACAGATACTACTAGATGCAGTGAGTATGTTCCTAACATAATCGAGTTATGATATTGGGGGTTGCTTGGGGGGGAGGGTTAAGTCAAGGCACATTGTTTCATGTATTTAAGCAGGGCCCACTGCATGGCTGTGTCCAGCGGCCCATAATGCTCTTAAGATGGCCCTGATGGATAATGATATTATAATAGTGCAGGGGGGCAACAGTGAAGTTATAATTAAAATAGTGTGGCGCTGTGACAGTGACATTCAAATAATGTGCCACCTTAGAAGATGTCGCAGAATTGGTGTATAACAGACACCTCATAATTGGGGATATTAGGACTGGCTCTGGCTCTGGGCCACTTTAGCCTGCATACGCCACCTCTACGCTTAGACCTTGCTTCTCCTGCTGTCAGACCTTAGTTGGGGTTCACTGGTGAACTGTAAGAGAGATCAGGAGGTAGGCCACAGGGATTGAGAGGATGGGCCCTGGTGCTGTGCCAACATGAAATACAAGTGGCAAGAACTTGCCACTTGAGAAGAGAGACAGAAGAGGGAATTTAGGAGCCCACCAGGGGTTTCTACAGCTTCCCAGCAGCCAGTCCGAGCCTGCCTGCTAATGCCCTTACAAAAGAGTTGTCCCCCCGCCTCACCATTGTAACTATAAGCCCTCGTGATCAGGGTCGTCTCTCTCTCTGTCCCAGTTTGTTGCTATTTTAAGTCATTAGGCGTGCGTCCCCACGCAAGTGGACAAATAACCGGTCGGTTTAATCCGAACGGTATTATTCCCGTTTTGTGGCAGTGCACACGGCCGCGTGGACGGACTTTTCTCCGCGATGACAGATCCGTTCCGAAACATGGGCTCTATGGAAAACCATGTGCAACATCCCCCACGCACGAGTTTTCCATAGATCCCCCATTGTGCTCAATTTTGGCCATTATTTCCAGCGGTCGCAAACCGCAAACCGGCCTAAAACCGGCCCGAATACCTTGCCGTGACTCCCGTATTGTTTTGATCTATATTTTGTATTTGTAAGGTGTTTGTAGGTGGAGGGGAGGATGCAGGTCAGAGGTGTGCACCATGAAAAAGGAACCACAGAGTACCTCAATCTTAGGTCTTGCATAAGGGGTGGCGGTTTATCACAACTTTCTCCATGTAGACATGTTTAATCGACAGAAGACAAAATTAATCACATTTCTCTGAGCTTCCTATGGCTACTCGGATCACCTCAAGGTCCCTCCCAGGACATTTCCCCATTCTGCCCTTGATGACTGACTGGTCTCTGTCGTTCAGCCGCCACGTCAAGGTGCGGCATCTGCACATACTCTTTACTTTCTTCAGCTTTGTTCCAGTCCAGCTGTCCACAGTGCTGACATCTGGTGACGGACTCTCACTCACTATAGCTTCTTCAAAGTAAAGCAGTGCAAGGTTCTGACATCTAGTGACAGCCTCTCACTCTATACAGACTCAACCCAGTCCATTCATGCACAGAGCTGGCATCTGGCGACAGTCTCTCACTCTCTACATGCTTCGATCCAAGTCCCATCGAGCTACGTGCTGGGTCATCTCTCACTCGGCTACCAACTTGCACCCCAGTCCATTGAGCACGTGCTGGCATTAGGTCGAGCACGTTCTCACTCAAGTCACTTAGTTCCAGTCCAGTTGTGCACGGTTCTGTCATCTGGTGACAGTCTCTCACTCTCTACAACTTCATCCCAGTCCAGTTGTGCAAGGTTCTGGCATCTGGTGACAGTCTCTCACTCTCTACAACTTCATCCCAGTCCAGTTGTGCAAGGTTCTGGCAAGCTTTGACATCGCTCACTCTCACAACTTTCATCCCATCCAGTGTGCAAGGTTTCTGCATCTGTGACATCTCTCACTCTCTACACTGCATCCCAGTCCATTGCACGACTCACTGGCGACAGCCTTCTCACTACAGTTTTCTTCCCCAATCTAGCTGTTTCAAGTGCTTGGCATATTGGTACAGTCTCTCACTCGACTACAGCTTCGCCCGTCCAGCTGTGCAAGCTTTTGGCATCTGGTGACAGCCTCTCTGCACCTGTCACACATCTTCCTCCTCTTTCTCTCACCTTACTCTCGTCTCGTCTACCTGGCTTTATCTCTCCTCTTTCATGAGGTAACCCCGATGAAACTTTGCCTCGTAACCTCTCACTTCACCGCCGGCTGGCGAGCTAATGACCACTCTATCCTCTAGAAAACAGGATCTTTAAACATGAACCACAACTAGAACTGAACTAGAATTCACTGTAGCATAACATATCAATAGTATCTACGTGCCTTAGCCTCTTCACTCCTCCATTTGCTGACATCCTAATATATGCTTCCTCCATTTAGTACCCCTATGCGGTTCTCACACTTTTAACCCCTTATGTATATAATTAAATATTTTTATACAATACCAGTCTTTATAAGGGTAATCCCACCCCTACATATTTAAACCCTTTTAGAATATACAGAGCCCTGACAGCAAGTCAATATCTTGAAGAATCGTTTATATAGAAAACTGAATATAATTGTTCCAAAAGTATGTTATTTTATGGTTTGAACCAAATCATGATTGCGGTCAAAACTAAAGCCAATTTTGTCCTAGAAAGCAGTCAGACCTGACCTTTCATTAAAAATGACATGATTGGGGTGCTCCTTTAAATACTGACTTTTAGTTGTAATTTGGCCTTAAAATAAGAATAATATCCATTTTTGGTTGTGGCCTTTAAACCCCGACACTCTGTACTAATACATACAATAGCATATTCATTATACCACATTAAACCTTGCTTTGGGAAAAGCCTTTTATGCAACCTACAAAAATGTAGTTTTTCTGTCCGAGCCAGTCTGTATTCCTGGATGTAACTGTGTATCCAGTCATAGCTCACGTCCATAAAGATCTAATGCTGGACGTTGAAATAATGTCTCAGCAGATCTCTGGAGAACGCAACAGTAGCAATGTAACTTTCAAAGTCATAGGTAGAACGATAAACTATGATGAAGGAATTCCCACCAGTGATACATGACTTTGTACACGATATCTGGACTCTTTGTCTTTGCTCATCCCCTGGTGGCGCAATACCTCCGAGTATGCGACGACCTGTATCCAAATTCAAAAAAAAAATAAGCATTCTGTGTAAAAATTGGATACAAAAGTGGAGAAATCAAATCAAGGGCAAAAATATCTGACACGCCCCATAAAAAACAACAAAACAACTGTATTGAATGGGATCAATGAACTTGGAGAGATATTGGGATTGGCCTCTATGGTTTATTAAGAATACAAGAACAGGAGGTTTTTGGAGCGAGCGACTTCAGAAATTATTGCTTCCTTTATTGCTGCGGTGAACTTTTTTTTGGTTCTCTTTTTTGTCCAAACCACATCTAGAGATCTATTCGCAGAAAAAAAAACTGCGTTTCCGAAATGCGGAAGCCGATCAAGAGGAAATGATCATAGTAAGTAGCATTAGATAACCAAAGATCCCGACCCAGCATGTACATCCCTCATTTGATTAGATCCTGCATGACGATGAAATCTAATGAGACTTTACTTGTCTTCCTAGATACCTGTTTATAGAAGCAATGGCTTACACAGATGAGAGCGGGCCCCATAGTAACAATCAAAATAGCCCCCCCCCAATGGTGTTCAGGGCTATGTCAAGGGAGGAGTTGGTTTCCTTTTTATCACCATTTCCATGACCCTTGTGTACAAATTCCACCCTCTTTTCTCAACGGTAACAGTTGCTCTATAAAAGGAGTGTCTGCAAAGGTCTCACCGCCAGGCTACCTAAAACTCCATGCCCGGTGCAAAACGTCAGCTTGGGGCCCCCTAATCCTCAGGCAAAACGTCTGGTGGAACTAACAATTATTCAACAACTGGTTCTCGCTAGCTCGCGTGGCGGAGTCTGCAGTGGTAGCACATGCAGAAAATATTCCTATTACAGCAGTCCCACGACTTACACTGTCCCGACTGTACATCTGTCCCCTAGTTACAAACGGAGACTTATGGGGCATGCTGACATGACTTCTTTTCTGATGAGAGTTGTTCTCTGTCCCTTTTATTTCTTGTCCCTGCAAAATTTACCACACAAACTGTTTAGACTCCAAACAGTGAAAAAGTTCCCCCAACCACTATAGCCCTCATTGTAACCACCAAAAAAAAGGGGGCCCCAGTTATTATCATAATCTTATACATAGGGCGCAGTAAATAGTAGTTATATTCTTGAACATAGAGGAAGTATTAATAGTATTATATTCCATGTACATAGATAATATTATAGTATTTATATTCTTTAATAGGGTGCATATTATAGTAGTTATATTCTTGTATAGTAGGGCAGTTAATATAGTAGGTATACTCTTGTACAGTAGCAGTATTAGAGAAGTGGATATTCTTGAACAGAGGAGCAGTCATTATATTGTGTTAATTCTTGTTACATAGGCAGTATATAGTAGATTAATTCTTTACATAGGGCATATTATAGTAGTTATATTCTTCTATACATAGAGTGGGCAGTATTATAATTTTATATTCCTTGTACAAAGGGCAATATTATAGTAAGTTTATATTCCTATGTACATAAGCAGATAATATAGTTATTACATTCTTGTACATAGGGCAAGTATTATTTAGTTTATATTCTTGTACATAACAGTATTATAGTATTATAATTCTTTACATTGAGCAGGATTAATAGTAGTTAGATTCTTTTACATGGGTAGTAATATAGTAGTTATATTCTTGTCCATAGGGACATATTATAGTATTATATTCTGTCATAGGGGCAGGTAGTATAGTAGTGTTATATTCTTGTACTACTAGGGGCATATATAGTAGTTATATTATTGTAGCGAAAAGGAGGCAGTATTATAGTAGTTAGATTCATGTACATAGGAGTAATATTATAGAGTTTTATCTTGTACATAGGGCAGTATATAGTAATATATTCGTGTATATAGGCAGTAATATAGTAGTTTAGTCTTGTACCTAATGGCATATTATAGTATATATTCTTGTACATAGAGGCCAATAATATAGCATTATGAATCTTGTACAAGAGGGGCAGTACTATAAGTAGTGAATATTCTGTACATAGGAGCAGTATATAGATAAGTATATCGTTACATAGAGGAGCATAGTATATAGTAGTGTTATATTCTTTATCATAGGGGATATATAATATAGTTTATTATCCTTGTACATAGGACAGTATTTATAGTAGATATTCTTAGTAAGCGGTGTGGGGTGGGGCAGTATTAGAGTAGAGTTATATTCTTGTACATAGGGGCATATGGATAGTAGTTATATTATGTACATAGGAGTGCCAGATTAAGTATTTATTCTTGTATCATAGAGGTATATTATAGTATTAAATTCTTGTACATAGCAGAATATAGTAGTAAATAATTTACATAGAGCAGTATATAGTGATTATAGTCTGTCTACATAAGTAATATATATAGATATATTCTTTACATATGGCAGTAATATAGTAGTTTATATCTTGATAAAGGCTAGTATATAAGTTATTATTCCTTGTATATCGGGGCATATTATAGATTATATTTCTTTACATAGAGGCGAAAATTATATATTATATTCTTGTACATAGGCAGTATTATTGATGATATTTCTTGTACATAGGGGTATATTTATTATTATATTATTGTACAGAGGAGGCAGTATTATAGTAGTTTAATTCTTGTAAACATAGAGGAAATATTATAGTATTCTATTACTTTGTCCATAGGTGGCAATAATATTAATAGTTATATTCTGTAATAATAGACATATAAGTAGTATAAATTCTTGTCATAAAAATATTATAGATTATATTCTGTACATAGGGTCAAGTTTAATATAGGTGATATTCTTGTACATAGAGCAGTATTATAGTATCTATATTTCATTGTACATAAGGCAGTATTACAGTAAGTTATAATTGCTATACATAGGCAGTAATATAGTAGTATATAGTCTTTGTATAAAGGCATAATAATAGATATTCTTGTACATTAGGACAGTATTATAGTAGTAACATTCTGTACATGGCATATTATAAAAGTATAAATACGAGTACATTGGAGCATATTATGCTAGTAAATTCTTAGTAGCATAGAGAAGTATTATATAGTTATATTCCAGTGCATAAGGGCAGTATTATATATTATATTCTTATATTATAGTAGTCATATTCTCGTTTATGAGACAAAAGTATCTCATAGAGTCTGTGGTAAAGATATATTTATGTGGAGGCCTATGCTAAAGGCAGCGTGGGAACACTATGACGTCCACGACCATGTATTGAAAGGTAAACATTTCATACCGGTATCAACAGTGATATTCTGCTGTTATATGAACCTTTTATTTAGAGTTAGAGAAGTGACAGGTTCCAGTTTCCATAATGAAATATACTGAACTATACATGCTGATTTCATATTCATTCATAAACAACAAACATTTTTTCTGCTGAATATTCACATTGTATTACATTTTATTATTTGGGACTCTTTACTTATATTTCATTTATCAATACTTACAAGCTAAAGAATCCTTTTCTTGGCCCTAATTGTTATTTTACCAGGGAGCCTCATTAAAGCACATTTGGCCTTAGTAAATATGCATTTAAAGAAGAACTAGAATTAAGGGGGTTGTCCAGTTAAATAAAATTATAGTGAAATAGGGCCAGGGTTAGAAAAACGCAGAAAAACTAGATATGTAGTATTACTGTTTTAATATTTTTTCCCATCCTGGTCTTATTTCACTATAATTTCATTAATCTGAACAACCCCTTGAATAGAGGTGCTATGTCTCAAGGGTAAGGTTAGTAGATTGTAGGAGTTTTCCATGCATCCCAATACTGGTACAAAGCATGGGTAACATGTTATACTTTATTAACAGCCTAACCCTATAACAACTAATATGAAGATTATAATATGGAGACTAATATGAGGGTGGCACAATGAAGAATGATACACCGATGCCTCTATACTATTACATAGTAGAATCACATTATTATAACCACTTACACATGGTAAGCTGGCTTGAACTGTTTGTGGCTGCTGTAGTGAAAGTGTATCATAAGTGGTCAAATGGCGCCATTGTAAATAACATTGAAACTGAGAGCCAGCATTCCGCCACTGATTTAATCACAGTTCAGTAGATGGTGCCGTGATGGTAGGATCGCGCTACATGACACTCACCACCAAATAACCAGGACGATAAACACTGTGTCCAAAAACAACCGTTTTATGGGGACCCCAGCAGACGATGTCACTGCAACTCTGCTCAAACAATTCTCAGGAAAAAAGCTTCAATTTTTTACACCTATCTTAATTGACCTCGTCTGATTGGCAAATGGTTGTCTTCTCTGATGAGTCATGTTTTCAGCTTCATCAAATAGATGGACGTTGGGTGTCACATGAGAACAAACCCTGCAACCATTGCTGGAAGAACACAAGATGGTGTGGAATTATATTCGGAGAATTTTCAGAAATTCTTTTGAAGCCACACATCCATGTGAAGCACTCTTAATTGATTTGGAACAATCCACCTTGCAGTCACGTACATCCCTACATGCATGTTTTTCCCAACTGCAAATGAAACTCCACAAACAATTCAACATATTACCCGCTGAAAATTCCGACATTGCTAAGACAAACTTCCAAGTACTACCACCGTGTGCAAATAAAAACCGAGACTGATACCAATTGAGCATCCTGTGGAGCCCCTTATAGTGATTGTTTTTATGGACCCTCCCCACAGCAGTGCCCCCTGGATGTGGTGTTGCTCTATGGACCCTCCCACAGCTTGGAGCCCCTGATGTGTGTTCTCTATGACCCTCCAGCAGCTTGACCCCTGGATAGTGGAGTTATCTAAGGAACCCTCCACAGCTGTGTTCCTCTTGGATTGGTGTGTGCTCATATGACCCTCCAGCACTTGGAGCCCCCTCGATGTGAGGTTGGATCTATGGACCCTCCTGGCTAGCTGTAGGGTCCTCTGATTGTGTGTTGGCTCTATGACCCTCCAGCACTGTGAGCCCCTGTATGTGTGTTGGCCTCTATGGACCCTCCACGAGCTTGGTCCCCAGATGGGTGTGGCTCTATGGACCCTCCAGCAGCTGTGAGCCCATGAATGATGTTGGCTTATGACCCTCCCACAGCAGTGGGCACCTGATGGTGTGTTGGCTCTATACCCCTCCTGCAGCTGTGAGCCCCTGGATGGTGATGTTGATCTATGACCCGCCAGTCAGCTTGTCCCCTGGATTGGTGTTGGCTCGTATGACCCATCCAGCACTGTGGACCCCTTGATGGTGTGTTGGCTTATGGACACTCCACACAGTGGGCCCTGAGATGGTGTGTTGGCTCGATGGACTCCCCAGCATCGTGGACACCTGATGGTGAAGTTGGCTCTATGGTACCCCCACACCTGTATCCCAGATGGTGAAGTTGGATTCTATGCACCCTCCGCAGCTGTTGGGCCGCCTGGATTGGTGATGTTGCTCTATGACCCTCCAGCAGCTGTGAACCCCTGAAGTGATGTTGGATTGTAAGCACCCTCAGCACTGGATCCGTCGCCTCCAATACCTGTGACAAACCTACCAGAACCATAATATCTTCACACCGATCCGGTGGTCCAGCCACCCTCTGCACACGGTAGTTACTTTAATATTATTGCTGATTAATAAGTTGCTCAACTGTTGTATAAGGGTAGTGTCATATGTACTAATGTGAAGAGAATACCATGTGTAAGAAGAGTTAATCATCAAAGTATCCAACTCCAACAATCCCACAAAGATTGTGTGTTACCTTACCTAGAAATTGGCACACCAAGGAGTTGAGGCCCGGGCCTGGGACAAATGCATTTTGTGCTTAAGCAAATATGCAATAAACCCCCTGCCTCATCTAAGGAAAATTCCAATTCCTGGTAATTACCTGATGCATGGTGTCTGTGGCTGCAACCTCTCCAGCCAGGTGAACTGGGTTAAAACATAATTGTGCCCTTTTTTGGGGGGTGCGCTACAAATGATTTATTTTTATTCTGAGGGTCAGTACGATTCCGATGAGTTTTTATTTTCATTTTCTTTACAGCGCCATTTTCTTAGACTAATAACTTTTTTTATTTCTCTGTCTATGGACATATGTGAGGAATTATATGTTTTTTGCAGACTGAAGTGTGGTTTTCATTGGCACCATTTCTGGGTACCACTTCGTTTTTCCAATTTTTTCTGAGAGAAAGGCTACTAACTTTTTTTATCTTCCACCGTAAAGGATAAATACCAGATGTGGCGATACCAATATGTCATTTTTTTTTTTCTATGATGGGAAAAACTTTTAATTTATTTTTATATTTTTAAAACTTTTTAAATATTTTTTTTTTCCTTGTACTTTTAGGTCCCTGGGTTACTTGACCTCTGAAGTGGCATTCACTAATGTATTGCTGCATAGTATACAACTACAGCTCCGCTAATAGAGGCAGGGTTTGATAAGGGCAGTAAAATGGCGGCCTTCACTAACCTCTGCCTACCTGCCCTCATGTGCCATGACTGCTATTAGGTAGTAAAGTAGGGCTGGTATAAAGCAGCAACTGTTCCATTATGTGCATGCCGCCAAGTGACAACCGCCAAGCATTGTGAACTTGTATATATTTTCCGTGTAACCACCAAGCCTGAAGTGCCTCAACTGAGTTGCATGTTCCTGAGTTTGCTTGTGAGTGCTATAATTTTGCTGAGCCATCTCCTCAGCAAGATGCGTGCCACCATGCTACTGGAAACACCACGAGACAGCCCTGGAAGGCCAATAGTCACCACGGCTTTAAAATGGGCCGTATGTTTCGGTCCGTAATTTACGCCGATCGGCCCTATTTCGGCCGAAAACGCCCATTCATGTACGGTAATCCTCTGGTCTCATAAGAACTAGGATTATGTCTCCTCTCCCCGCCCGCAGAACCCCGGCAGATAATTGGTCATTGAATTACTACAGCAAATACGCGCCGAACAGCAATTCAAAGATCTATGGCCGCGTAAGTCCGGCGCCCCTACTACAGTCCCGCACCCAGCCCCCCCCCGGTCACACGGCGTAATTGCGGGGCGTAATTACACCCTGCAAATACACTGTGTGAACCTAGCCTAAGGGTTACCACCCCACCATTAGTTATTTTCAGGATCCCATATAGCCAAAGAATCTGCACCCACCAATAAACCTCCCACCCATCACCAGATCCTCATGACCATTTTTCTTAAATTAGGTCAGAAGTACTGCCAATACTGATGGCATCCGTGCACCCTATGCACAGAAGGGCTTAGCTGCAAAACCACCAATCACCACATCAATTTCATTCATATTACAGATTGGGACTAATATGAAGTTAGGGCTATAGTGGCTAATGTGAAGATGGCCACTATAGCCCTACTTTTATGCAAATTATCTAAATATGAAGGTTTTCTTTGAAAACTATTTGTACCTGGGTCCCTATAACAATACTTCTTAGCCCTATGCTCCAGCAATTCATTGCTATCATAGTGACAATGGGCCACATAATAACACTGCTATGAAATGGATGCGGAAGGGGTGTCTGCCTGGAAGTACGTCTTCAATGGCATGTCCCGGGAGGCACCACTGTGACAAGGACGAGCCGTGCCCCAGACAGATGCGCTCTCTCTACGCACACCCAGCAATTTCAGCCCTGCAACCGCAACTCTTCTGATTGTGCAGGCAGATCCCTTTACTATTCAGGTTAAGAGCAGTAATTGTATAGTTAAGTTATCAAATAGCCGCGATGCGGCGGCCTCCGTCAGCATAATATATAAAGTATAAACCCTATGAGGTCACAGTTTATAGAATATATATCTACACATATACACATACATATACACATACACAGGAACACTTTATATGTTTATGGCACCTACAGTGCCTTATCTTATCTTTCAGATTGGCTGGTGTGGCAGGCACGCTGGGGCTTGTAGTTCCAGAGCAGCTACTGTGGAAGGATTACAATACTACCGAGCATACACAGCTAGATAGGCTTTAAGATCTTCAAAGGATATCGATGTAGATGCTGGTACTAGGTGTGGACTACACCAGGTCAGATTGGCTGCGTTTTGGCTGCAGCATGATCGACTTAACCCCTTAAATCGAACACCTGAAAAGTAGCTAATTACCAGCACATTTTTTAGTTTTTGCCTCCTTGCGTTTCAACAGTCGTAACTTTTTTATTTTTTTAATAACGCAGTTTTATAAGGCCTCGTTTTATTTTTAGGACATGATGTACTTTTGGTAAATAATTTAAGTCACTTATAAATCAAGTTTCAGAACTTTTTTTCAATTTTTTTCTATTTTTTTTCAAATTTATTTTTTTACAATTTTTTTACACCATTCACATTTCACACTTAACTTTTTAGATTAATTTACGGGATATTACGGTCTGAGGATATCTCTAATATGTGCTATGTTTTTTTTGTGTAATGTATGTACTATTTTTTATTAAATATTTTTATTTTAATATTTACATTTTTTTCTACACTTTTTAATGTTTTTTTCCTTTTTTTTTTTAAATACCATGAAGGGATAACTGTTTTACATTTTTTTTTTTACACTATTATAAATACATATATAAAGCTGTGTCAATTTGACACAGGCAGCAATCAGGGCAGCACACAGTGTGCCCTGACTACTGGCTTCTTAAGATATATTCACACGGCTTATTTTGGGGCACATTTCGCGGCGTACTGTGCTTAATACAAGGGGAAATGCGTCCCATAATTACGGTAATCCATAGCTCTCATAGATTACGACTCCTCTCCCCGCTCATACAATACGATCGTATTGCACGCACGGGGAGATAAGTGACGCCACAGGAGTACGAATTATCGCGAGCTCCCGAACCACACGATGTACTGCGGCGCGTACTGTACGTGCTGCAGTACATTGTGTGAACATACCCTTACACAGACAACCCTGGGGCCACTCTAGGTCCCCAGGGCTGACTGGGCAGCCATTCTCCGGCCTCTGTCGGGCCACCGGGAGTCCTGATCACCCGACAGAGCAGGGGAAAGCCCTTTGATTACACTTGCAAGAGCTGTGCTGGGAACAGGGCTACGCCGCAAACGCTGATATCTGCAGTGACGTCAAAAGACGTCGCTGTAGACGAACGACCTTAAATGCCAAACGCCAAAAGACGGTGGCCGGTTGTTAAGGAGTTAAATAGGGCATCTACTGCGTCAAACGGATCAAGGATTGACAACAGATCCGGAAGACGCATCAGAAAGAAGCATCACTCGTCTGAATGCCGATGCTTGTTTTACATTGAAAGCAATGTAAATCACACTGACATTGTCAGATGCAACACGCCGCGTGAACATATCCCAACACCGATGACATGTGACTGGCTTAAAGGTGTCTCCACTTTTGCATCCATTGTCTTAATTGTTTCAATGCAACTTAAATAAAAGATCAACCAAACCTATTAACAGTCTTTCACCATTTTCAATGTAAAGCTCCTATGCAGACCTATGTGTCTCCATGGGTACAGAATCTGCCAGTCATGTGTTACTCCATTCCTTCCCATTGATATTTTACAGGCAATAGAAGAGGAGACAGACAGAGAATAACACCTCCCATTTATACAAAAAAACAGTACAAGATTTTTAATTGTTTACAAAGTTGCTTCATTAGTTCTATCTTTTATTCATAGGTCTAATAAGAAAATACGTTTGCAAAGGTATCCATATCCTTTAAAGGGGTATTCTCACCTCATTGATTAGCTTTAAACATGTAGCGAGACGTAAATAAAGATCATGACCAAATGACTTGCTGTTCTGATTTTGCTTCCTTTTAGTAAGTAAGAGCAGTTCTTATCACCTGCTTGTGTATACAACCTTCCTTGGTGACCAACCACCTCTCTGTGCTATAGAGGCCCGGCTTTGATGGTGATGTCCCTTCCTGCTGTGTCTTCTCAGCACCACAGGAGCTTGTTTAGCTATGTTAGTGACAAACGTTAAACTTCAAGAGCTCTGCAGCCTTGTGCCCTGCTGTTGAAACCTCTGGCAGAGTTGAAATGCCAATCACTGCTGTAGAACCACCCAAAGCCTAAATAAAAAGTGCTAGCTGCAAAGCGAAGGCTCTGTGAAAGAGCATGGTAAGAATACCCCTTTAAAAATTATATTTAATGAAAGGGGTGTTCCCATCTCAGAAACCTATGGCATATTGAAAGGATATACTATAAATGTCTGGTAGATGCAGGTCCCACTATTCGGACCCACAAAAATCTCGGGAACGGATCCCCATACTCCTCCATGCAAAATGGAGAGGTGGTTATCAATCATGGCTCTCTTCATTCTCTTCTCTGGGGATTCTGATACAGTTGCTTGGTTGTTGGTTGTACTCAGAACTTCCATTAAAGGAGTGTTTGCACCATAGACTTTGATGGCATATTGCTAGCAAATGCCATCAAAGTCTGATAGGTACATGTCCTAGTAATAGGTTCGGGACCTATCGCTAGGACTTGCACCTATCCTGGGAACGGGCCCCCGAAAGTTACCATTAAGAGTGGAGAGCTCAGACTGGGCCACAAGGGAATAGGGGAAATCCCGGTGGGCCCCTGAGCATTGTGGACCAAAAGTTGTTTTTTAACTGCATATACTGTACATCCTCAGAAGAGGCAAAAAAGCATAGAAAGAGTGGCAAAAAACAAGAGGCGACATGTACAGTCATTTACAGTAGCTGTAGGGTGGGCCCCTAAAACAAACTCCACTGGTGGACCCATAAAAACTCAACTGGTGGGCCCCTAGAGTCAACTTCACCTGTGGGCCCTAGACACCCCAGTCTGACACTGGGAGAGATGGTCCCGCTTGTGTACGTCTCTCCATTCTGTTCTATGGGAGTTCTGAGTACAGTCAAATTCTGTGTTCTATACTCAGAACTCCAATAGAACAGAATGAAGACTTGTGCACAAGGGCAACCTGCTTGCCATAATGAGCCATTAATTTCAGGAGCACATTTCCAAAATAGACTAGCGCTATGCCATTAAAGTCTTTGGTGGGAACACAGGAAAGCAGGAAACTGTGGGGCAACCTCACCATGCTGCAAAGAGGAGTATGGCAGCAAGTAGGACCTGCCCCAATCATACATATCTTTTCATAAATATCTGATATTGGAATACCACTTTAACCTTGGACCATCCATGTGGTGGGGCTGAATCTTCGTGTCTTTGGCCACCTCCTGGAGGATAAGCTCAGTCCTGATGTTGGAGGAAGGGTCTATAAGAAATGCTTTCTTCTATTGCATTGTGCCAGGTTTACATTGCTTTCTGTATTTTCCTCTCAGCATTATTATAGCTATGTATTTTGGCAGATCTCCTCTGTTTGGTCCAGGATCGAGCCCCGCCAGCCACTTCCATTAATTAGTATGTTTGTCAAAGACCACAAAGTATTTATTAAATCCAATAACATTTGTCAGTATTGATCTGACTGTCTGACGCCAAACAAGAAGCTCCGATTCTATTTTATATATTATCTCTGCAGACCTGGAGCGGCTGATAAAATGTGGATATTAGGCTTATACCAAGGAACAGCCGCCACTCCGCCGCTTCATTGTTAACTTATTTTATTCTAGACTGACTCCTGCTTATGATTTGTTTAAAAAACCCTTTTTAAAAACAAGACCAGAGCCGCTGAGGAAAATAAGTAAAAATGTTGGGTTAATTTATTTTTGATTATATTCTTGTACATATGGGGGAGTTTATATAGTGTTATATTCTTTTACATGGACATATTATAGTTTTATATTTTTGTACATAGGGGGCATAATATAGTTAATTCTTGCACATAGGGGGGGGTATTATGGAAAATTTTATTCTTGTACTAGGGAGCAGTTTTTATATTATATTTTGACTGGGGAGTATTTTAATAGTTATATTCTTTTTTAATAGGACATATTTGTATTTTTATTTTTGAAAATAGGGGGGGGTATTATTGTAGTTATTTCTTTAATAGGGGCATATTAAGTGTTTATTTTGTCTAGGGGCAGATTATAGTAATTTTTTTTTTGAAAATAGGGGGCAGATTAAAAATAGTTTATTTGTGTACATACGGACGTATTATAGCAGTTATATTCTTGTACATGGGCAGTATTATAGTATTTATATTCGTGTACATACGGTACAGTATTATAGTATTTAATATTCTTGAAACATAGGAGAAAGTATTATAGCAGTTATATTATTGTTCATAGGAGGCAGTATTATAGTAATTATATTCTTGTACATAGGGGTCAGTATTATCTTGGTTATATTCTTGTACATAGGGGGCAGTATTATAGTAGTTATTTTCTTGTACATAGGGGACAGTATTATAGTAAGCTATATTCTTGAAACATAGGGGGCAGTATTATACAGTTAATTTCTTGTACATGGGGCAGTATTATAGTATTTATATTCTTGTACATAGGGAACAGTATTATAGTAGTTATTTTCTTGTACATAGGGGAAAGTATTAAAAGTAACTATATTCTTGTATATAGGAGGCAGTATTATAGCAGTTATATTCTTGTACAGGGGCAGTATTAATAGTATTATAATTCTTGTACATAGGGACAGTATTATAGTAGTTATATTCTTGTAACATAGGGGCAGTAATTACAGTATTATATTTTTGTACATGGGGCAGTATTATAGTAGTTATATTCTTGTACATAGGGGGCAGTATTATAGTAGATTATTCTTGTACATAGGGGACAGTATTATAGTAGTTATATTCTTGTACATAGGGGCAGTATTTATAGTAGTTATATTCTTGTCCCATAGGAGGCAGTATTATAGTAGTTTAACCTTGCACATAGGGGCAGAAATTATATAGTTATATATTCTTGTACATAGGGGCAGTATTATAGTAGTTATATTCTTGTACATAGGGGACAGTATTATAGTAGCTATATTCTTGTACGTATTAGGCAGTAGTATAGCAATTATATTCTGATACATAAAGGAAGAAACGTTTACAATATATAATCCATTCTAATCACCTGAAGTCTTATAATTGTGCTTTGTATCGACCTCCATTCAGCCTGACTCAATAAGCACATTTTGTCCCAAAAATGCAAAATATGTTTTCCAGGGGGGATGGTGGAGGACCCAGAGCTATTGAAGAAACAGATCTCCTGGCATCCCCATCTTGCAAAACTATTTTTCTTGAACATTCAGGTTAGACCAGTGCCAAGGTTTGCATCATAAAAAAAAGCTTTGGCCCAAATAAAATGTGTCAAAATAGACAGTGTTCCAGCAATAGGAGACATCCTGCAAGGAGCAGGAATTTCCTATGGTCAGGGTAACTGTGGTTGTGCCAAGTTGAGCTCACGGCTGTGCGGATTACAGAGCAATAGTGGAACTGCATCCAGGCAACGCTCCTGGTGATACATCAACAGGGCCAGTAATATACTTATTTATAAGGAGTCAGTATTTTTAACATCATTTCCTGTTCCAAGCCTTGGGTTAATATAGCAATTTCTCAGTCTTGTATAACCCCCTATACAGCCTGCCTATGGCACACTGCTAATACTTGACATCATGTGTCTCTGCCCATTGGCACCAGCAGCGTTAATCATCCCATGTGTCACATTGGGTCATTGCTATGATTTTTCCTGCCAGTTTTTTTTTTTCCTTTCTATTTGAACTAAGTTCTCGCCATTTCCTCTTACACAATGGAAACAAATTAGTGGATTGCAATTATAGGACTTAATTAATCACTATTAGAAAGTTTTGAAAGCTGACTTCACTGTAAAGCAGCAAATTCAGGTGCTGTAGAAGGTAACTCCAGTAGCCTCCTCTACCCAGGTTACAGGCACAAAGTCCGGGAAGCGAAGATATGTGTGGCTGTTTGGGGAAGCCTTCACACTTTGGAGCAGTGCTTGTTTGTGACATAGTAGATAGGGGCCATAAGAGACTTCTCTTCCCTTGACAAAAATAATATAGGCTGTGAGGGGCCAAGGACTCCTATCCCAAGCTGCAGCTAAACTCTACCAGGGGCAAAAGTTCACTGTGCCTTAACCCTGTATACCCTGAGCAAGACACTGTACCCTGTTGGCACCCGTCCCAGCTATTCTTCTGCCCCTATCCATAAGTTAGAATAGAGAACCTCTAACTCATAGCAGGACTCTCTCCAGACTCAGCCCATCGAAATATTGCACTGCTAGCCACTCATTGAAATGGTCAGCGCGAGATACGACATCTCACGAGTAGTGGCCACTGCAAATGTATTGCTGGCCAGTGATTTCCTTACCAATGACAGCTGATTTGCAGAGAATACAGGAGCTAGACCTACATTGATCAGATGATCACTGACACAGAAGTCAAGATGAGACAACCCCCTTTAACCTCTTAAAGGGAATGTGTCATCAAAAATTACTTATTGTTTAAAGGGGTTTTGCCACGAAGTAAAATTGACGTGGGAAGTTTGTAAATGAAATAATAAACATTTTCACCATTCATCATTATTAAAAATTCTGGACAGTTTTTGTTTTAGCTGCTCCTTTAGTGATCCATTGTTTACAGCTCGTTTGCTCATTATCAGCACAAGCAGGAGAAACCAATGTGTATAGATAACACCATTCACAATAGGAGATAGTCACAGCTCCTCCAATCTGCACACTGACTTCTTCCCAGGTCACAGAGCATTCCTAGAAACCTCTCCTATAGAAATCAATGGGTCTGCTCCTGTTCACAGGCTCCTATGTCCATAAGCTGCTGCTCACAGAGCCTAGAAAACTCTCCTATAGAAGTCAATGGGTCTGCTCCTGTTCACAGGCTCCTATGTCCATGAAGCTGCTGCTCACAGAGCCTAGAAAACTCTCCTATAGAAGTCAATGGGTCTGCTCCTGTTCACAGGCTCCTATGTCCATGAAGCTGCTGCTCACAGAGCATGCCTAGAACATTTTCCTATAGAAGTCAATGGGTCTGCTCCTGTTCACAGGCTCCTATGTCCATGAAGCTGCTGCTCATAGAGCCTAGAAAACTCTCCTATAGAAGTCAATAGGTCTGCTCCTGTTCACAGGCTCCTATGTCCATGAAGCTGCTGCTCACAGAGCATGCCTAGAAAACTCTCCTATAGAAGTCAATGGGTCTGCTCCTGTTCACAGGCTCCTATGTCAATAAAGCTACTGCAAAGCATCTATCTAAATGCTTTTAAAAGCAGCTCAGCCAAGAATGCTGTCCCTTCAATCATGTATAGATGACCGAATCAGAAAATAAAAACGGCCAAGAAGAAAATAATATGGACCAGGGTATTGTTTTAATAAGTAAAAAAATTAAAAATTGTCGACAGATTCCATTAAGGCTGCAGCTATTTTTTTCATCCTTGTCTTCAAAGTGCTATAACTTTTTTTATTTTTCCGAAGACAATAGCCACGGCTAGACAATGCTCTGGGAGCTAAACAGCCTCCAGACTTATACATTGTATATAGCTATCCCTGCTCTAAGCTGAGAAGTGTATACTTATGTATCAGTTTGGAGTCCAGGCTTTCTACCCATCGATCTGCCTAGCAGCACAGTACCATGTGAATGAGAGAGGATTTGCCTTTTTTGCTCCAGGAAAGCTGGGCACTAACCTAATCTGAAGGTGAGACGACTAATTGTCACAATCCTTTTTCTTGGGAAGAAATGTTCTGTAGAGAGATATTAATACTGAGGGTCCGAGACTGTGAAGGGACGGTTTGGTCTCCCCAATTAACGCTAGGGCATATAACAAGGTGACAGACATTTCCCTGGCTTAAGGAAATCCCCATCTATTCTGAGCAGTGGGATTATCACTTGTCATTGTATTGCTGTATTTACTCTGCTATCCCTGCGCCTGTTACCGCTGCCTGCGGCTCTTATTGACTGTGGCTGATCACCAGGCGATAGCAAATACCAACACTCGCTTCACCTTGGATAAATGCACACAGGTCTGCGGCGGATGACGTCACGGCAGTGGTGACCCAGCAGCCGGCACGTACCTCATACTAATGTGTTACCCCATCCCGTGGAATGGGTGGCAACTTAATGACTAAGTTTTGTAAGCTTTGTTCTGAATAAAACCAGAGAACACCCATGTCTGAGTAATATTGGTGCATAAAGGTTATGTCCACCTTCTCTACCAATGTCTCTTTGTTCCAATACATCTAAAATGTGATCTTTGTGGAGGTAGCTTAACCCCTTATTACATCGGGAGGTACCAGTGCTCACTGGATATTATGGCGCTCAGATGTCCTTTTTTTGCACGCATTAGTGGCGTAGAATGCGCCTGAATCTATTAACCTGCTCTACTGCGGGTCATAGATTTAGTACTTTCTAGCTACAAAGCGACACTTCTGGCTCAGGTAAACCACTTTTAACTCCTTAACGACCTCCCACCGTCTTTTAGCGTCGCTGCAGACATCGGAGTTTGCGGCTCCCGGCGCCGCAGCAGAGCTGGGAACGGGGCTGTACTACACAGCCCTGATCCTTGCTCAGCTCCTGCAAGCACTGGAGAGCGGGGGAAACCTCCACCTCCTGGTGCTTTAACCATTTGATTGCCACAACTCATCACCGCAGCACAATCAAAGGGTTTCCCTGCTCTGTCGGGTAATCGGAATGCCCGGTGACCCAACAGAGCCCAGGAAACGGCTCCACAGTCAGTCCTGGGGACCTAGAGTGGCCCTAGGACTGTCTGTGTAAGAAGCCAGTGATCAGGGTAGACTGTGAGCTGCCCTGATCACTGCCTGTGTCAGACTGACACAGATTGTAATGTATTAGCAAATGTTAAAAAAACTAATAAATAATAAAAATAAATAAAATAAAAATAAATATTTAATAAAAAAATAATTGTGCATACATTACACACACAAAAAAACCTACACATATTAGGTATCCACACAACCGTAGTGACCTGTAGAATTAATCTAACAAGTTGTTAAGTGTGAAATGTGAATGGGTTTTGGTAAAAAAAAAAAAATAAAAAAAAAAATTTTTTAAATTAAAAAAAAAAGGGAAAAAAAAAAACTGCAATTATTTATTAGTGAATTTAAAAAACAAAATTCCCCTAAAAAACTACAATTGTCTCAATGAAACAAAGGCCTCATCCAAATTTTCGTCATTAAAAAATAAAAAAGTTAAAACTGTTAAAACCGAAAGGAGGCAAAAACTAAAAAAAAGTTCTGGCCTTTAACAAATTTTCGGGCTTGGGGCTTAAGGGGTTAAAGGCTGTACCTGTTCCAGCAGAAAAATGAGCCGGATGTGCCAAACAATAAAGCTAAAAATGTTGTAGTTTCCCTGGGTTTTGTAGGGTGACCCCTCAAGAAACCCCCCCGTTTCTAAATGCATTAAAAAGGGGCCCGGGCGCTATGTAGTGTGCCTATATTGGAGGGGGCCGGGTTAAAAATTTTAGAAAACGGGGCTCCGCTATTTTTTGGGCCCAAAACACCCCCAAACCCCTTGGCCCCGCAGCCCCCTTCAAATGTTCCCTTTAAAGGGTCCATAAAATTTCCTTAATCAAATATTTTGTTTTTTTTTCCCAAAACAATGAACAAAAAAAAACAAAAAAACAGTCCCGAGTTTATGTTTTTTTGGTTCACCCCTGCTCCCAAAGAACAGTAAAAATTTAAAAAGTTATCAAAAAAGCTGCAAAAACACCCCAAAATTAGTACAAAATAAAAAAACAAAACCCCTTGCCCTGAAAAAACCCAAACCACCATCAGAAAAAAGCTTGACAGACGAAAAAAAAAAAAAATGTTTGTTTTCGGAAAGGGGATGATGCAAAGCAAATTTTTTAAACATTTTTACATTTTTTTAAAAGTATTCAAATATAATGAAAACTATGTTAATTTGGAAGAATCTGAATGGACCCAAAGAATAAAAAGATAATTTTTCCAAATTTGATTCACTTAAATAAAACTCCAAAAAAACCCCAAACCCCCCCCCAAAAAATTGGGCTATTGCATTTTTATTCCTATTTACCCCAGGGGAAAATTTTTTCTTTTTTTAAACCCCCCCACATACATTATAGGGGTGCTTAAATGATACCTTTAAAAAAGTACAATCTCCCAAAAAAAAAAAAACCCCCCAAAAGCCCCTACAAAAGGAAAGAAAAAAACAAAGTTATGGCTCATGGAAGGAGAAAAAAAAATAAAAACGGAAATGAAAAAACGAAAATAGGACGAAAAAATTAAAGAAATTTGGGTCCCCCACAATGCTGCTTTCACTAGTCCCCGGCATTTTCGACTCCATTTCCCGGTCGGGCCCTTTTGGGGGGTTTCCCCAATAGCAGTAATTAATTTTTAAATAAAATATATATTTTTATTATATAAAATTATAAAAATAAATATACTCTTCTATAACTTCCCTGAACTTTAAACAAAGACAAAATGGGGAGATTTAATCGTGAAAAACAAACAAATAAGTGTCTGAGGGCTGAAAAAAAATTTGGGTTTATCGGGGTTAAAAAAAAAAGCTTTTTCTTTTTACGGGGAAAAAAGGCTCGGGCTCCACCCAAACCCCATGGTGATTTTTTACTTGTGTTGTCTTAGAAAGGGGGGGGAAAATGTGGGTTTGGGAAAACCTAGAAACACTTGTGTGCCCTATTGCATTTAAAAAATCTCTCTTACTTCGCCCGGGGGGGAAAATATCCATAGGGGGAAAATTTAGAAAAAGTATTCTTTTTCCTTTCTCTACATGTTGAAACCCAAATTTTTGTAGTAAAAAATTTTTTTAAAGGGGGTTAAGGAGGATGAAGGGTTCTCTATGAAAATGGTTGGGGGGGCCACAGGGTAAATTTTGAAAGGGAGATGGGGGCAAACCCCGGGGGGAGCGGAGTTTAAGGAGCCCCCGGAAAGGGGGGGTTTTGGGATTTGGGGCTGCAGGGGGCTCCGGGGTTTCCCCAGACGTAGAATTTGCAGCAGGGGGTGGCAAGGTCACGGCGGGGGGCCAACAAAAGGATTTTTAGTATAGTAAAAGCGGGGTTGTAACCCTGGTGTGGGGGAGTTTCAACACCCAGGAAACCCAAACGGGAACCCGGGTGTCAGAAAATAAGTAAAAGAAACAGAGGGGCCGGGTTTTAAATTTTGGGAACATAAATTTGAAGGAAGCAGATTACAAGCGGGGCATTTTTAAAGGGTCCCCATTTTTTTTGTCCGCCATTGGCCATTGTCGGTAATTAGGGGGCGGGCCCCCTTTTAAAACCCAGGGGAGAGGGGTGCGGTTTGCATCCTAGGGGGATATGCGTGTGCACCAGTGATAGGCAGGAGGCAGGAGTGGAGCAGGAGCAGGGAAGAGGTAAAGTAGTTTTCTAGCAGGGTGGGTAGGGCTGAAAACGCCAAACAAAAAACCACGCCCCGGGTCCGGGAGCGGGGACCACGCCATACATTGTCCCCCTCAAACCCATAATGGGAAAACCAGGGGGGGGCATGTTTTAATTTTTCCCGCTTAAACCCCCCCAAATTTTAAAGGCATTATAATATCAAAGAAGCCTAATTTTTAAACCCCTTTCTACAGGGGCAAAAATTCGGGTGCATTTTTTGCACTAAACCGTGGGATCCCTTTTTCCACAGTAATGAGCTAGAAATTTAAACTATCATGCCCGAAACGGTTCTGGGAGCGCCCCCCCCCTCCCAAACCCCCCGAAATTTAAACGAAAATTCCCAAAGTCCCCGCGGGCGCTCTGTAATACCCCTTTGTTATGGAATAGGGGGCATTAAAATGATTGGGTTTAAAAATTGGGCCAACTTGTGGCGAAAGCCCCTTTAAAAACTTGCCACACCCATTCTAAATGGTCCCATGGTAAGGTGGTCGGGTTAAACAAAATTCGGGTACTGGGGCCGGATCTTTACCCCCTCTGTATCTATGGGACTATCATATCTTAGTAAATCATATTACATCTTGACTATTAAAAAAAAACAAGTTTTAAAAAATGGGGCCCCGGGCCACAGTAAAAAAGATGCCCAAATTCTTGGGCCCCAATTTTTTTAATATTCTTTTCTTAGGGGCTTAAAATTTTTAAAAATGCTTCCATTTCCCCAACAAGAAAAAGGAATAATTTTATTGGACCCCCTCCCAAACCGGGGTTACTGGGTGATTTTTGGGTTTACTGGGGGAAGTTAAAGGGAGAAAAGAAAATTAAAATAAGAAGAATTAACCCGAGTTCTTTGATGATCAGAGACAACATTGTGTTTTCTCATTTTCAAGATCAATCCAGGGGCTTGGTGAGACATTGCATTTCCTGGAAAAATGAGCACAGTTTATATTGTGGTGTAATAGTGTCCCCTACTGAAAAATTTTTATTTGATGCCGGGGAGGGTTTAAAAAAGATTTTTGGGAGCCCTGGGGGTTGTAAAACCCCCAAAAAAACTTCCATATAGTACAGATAACAGCCCCCCAAAAATTTTCCCTATTTTGGAGGGACAGCCCCTTTTTTTTTGGGACCCCTCTCCCCTTTCTTACCCCCTTTTAAAGGGAATCTGTCCCCCAAATTTTTTTTTTTTAAAACTTTTAAAATTAAAGCCCCTGACCCCATATTCTTTTCCCTCTCAGTCGTTTTTTTTCCTGTTTGTAGTTTTTCTCAAATTTGGGGGCCGTCTATTTGATTGGGGGGGAAGGGGACATTTTTGGGCCTTGAATTTTTTAAACCAAAAGGGTAAGAGAGATATTTTTAAAAGGCAGTTTTCTTTCCCCAAAAGGACCCTTAAAGACGGGTTTTTCTGCCCCCATAGACTTGTTATAGGGGGTTTTTTTCCCCTGTGAAAGGGGGGGGGAGGGGGGGAGCTGTGAACTCCTTTGTAAATGTGGATCCTGTGCTTTCGGGTACACAAGGGGTTTTCCCCTTTTCATTTTTGCCCCCTTTCTTTGTCCCTTGATAAAAAGCAACTACGGGAAAAAGCTTTTCTAAACAGAAACGGGGAAGTGTCAACGTTTATTAGGCGGGGTTGGCCCAAAAGTAAAAAACGGGCAGGACTTAAAATTTTTAAAAAAAAAATCTGAAAGTGATATGGAAAATTAAAAAAAAAAAAA
This sequence comes from Phyllomedusa bahiana, assembly GCA_025379985.1. Classification (NCBI taxonomy): domain Eukaryota; kingdom Metazoa; phylum Chordata; class Amphibia; order Anura; family Hylidae; genus Phyllomedusa; species Phyllomedusa bahiana. The sequence continues at coordinate 54,655 of JAODAL010017654.1, forward strand.
AACCCAAAAAAATTTCCTAAAAAATGTTTTTAAAACATAAAAATGTGAGAAAACAATAAGACTTTTTTTGGGATGACACTTTCCCTTTTAAAAATGTCCCTCTTTTTGACTTGATAAAAAAAACTTCTATCAATAAACTTACTGCATTGCTCCCATAGAGATTCTCTCTAGTTCCTAACTGCATATTAGGCTATAATTATTGTATTATTTAATAATTTGTGGCACTTTAGAAACCCTAAAAATTTTTTAGATTCAACTTTTTTTAATTTTATTTGTCAATGGAAAAAAAAAATGAAGGGATATTTGATCACGTTTGCCCCCGAATCTGGGCCCCTGTTTTGGGGTTTTACCTCTTTTGACCAAACTTGTAAAAAAATTCCTGTTTGAGATGTCTCAAAACTGAGTTTTTTTCAATCCGGGGAAAGATAGAACATGTTCTATATTCCGGCGGAGAGCCGGCGTTGTAGAAAACCCACAGTAGAAAGTCCATGCTGTAGTCTACTTTCTACTTTGGGTTTTCTACATTTTCTATTGAGGTCTACACAGCACTGGTTATAGTTGGATTTTCTGACCATAAATCAGTGCTGTGTAGACATATACCACAATTTCTCAATAATTAGGTCAGGTCCCCCAGAAATCACTGCAAAAACAACTACTGACTAAAAGGAATTACCTTTTTAAAAAAAAAAGTAAACTATTTTGAAAACAAACCCCCAATTAGTAACTGAACCGGGGTTTCACAGAAGCCAATAAAACAGATTGGATCGGAAACAGATTTCATTAAAAAAAAAAACAAAATGTAAAAATTTTAATGGAAACTGTTCATGATACCCAATTATCCCAAAAAAAGTTTTTTTAATAGTTTAAAGGGGGGGACAGGGGGGGACTGGGGAAAAAAAAATCCGCCCCGGCACAAAGCCCCCCCCAAACCCCATACAATAACCCCTTAAAAAATGTCCCTTGTTTTCGCACCTCGCCACTGTCCTAAAATAAACTTTCACTTTAAAGCTGCTTTCACAAAGGGAAACGTTTTGGGTTTGGGGGTTTTTTTATGGGTTTTTTGGTGCGTTTTTTGTGCAGGAAAAAGGGAGAGCAGTTAATGCTGAACATTTCTCCACAAAAAAAAGCATTTAAAAAAAAGCACCAAAACCGCCCCTGTGTGAGAGCCCCCTACAAACAACAAGAGAGAAACAGTTGGGGCAGAGAAAAAACCAAATCATCACAATTTAGGTTTTGCACTTGCTTTAAAAATCCGGGGGAAGGCCCCCCACTGGGCACTACATAAGCACCCGCTTAAACCCACAACCAAGCACATCACCAGTAGGGCAGGTCCCCATCCATGAATACGCACGACTCAAAAAAAGGGAAATAAAAATTAACCCCCGGAAAAGCAGGGGTCACAAAGGGGAAGTCCTTTTCTGATGGGGTTGTTTTCTTTTTCCTTTTCTTCTCCTTCTGGCCCAAACCCGCATGAAGTTTTCTTTTGGGTGGGGTCGTTTTCCCTTTTCCCTTTCTCTTCTGGTTTTGGTTACAGCAAGCAATTTTTTTCTAGTGGCCCCTACTTCCTGTTAAAAATTTTAAAAACAAAAACTCTTAGGCTCCCCCCTCTTTCCACACTTTCCTACAATTTCCCCAAACGCCTCTGTTTTGACCCAAAAATTAAAAAATTAAAAAATGTCAGGGTAAGTGGCATGTTAAAAAAGGTAGACCCCCCATTAGGCAGGCCAAAGGGGCCCGTATGGAGGGAGGCCCGGGGCCCTAGCAGGGAAAGGGAGGGGGCCGTAAGCAGGCAGGCCAAAGGCAGTAAACAGGTAGGAGGGGGGAAAATTTTACAGGGGGGGACAGTATTCAGGGAACAGGGGGCCGTTTTTACCCGGCAACAGGGCCAGTATACAGGCCCGACAGGGCCCGTATTTCAGCGGGCGAGCCACTTTTAAAGGAACAGGGACAGTAAAATTTGGGGAAGGGAAAGGCAGTGTTTTAGGCAGCCAGGGCAGGGTTTTAGGTTTGGGCAGGGCTTTTTATAGGCAGCCAAAAGGAAATGTATAGGTAGGGCAAAGGCTTAAATTTTAGGCAGCCCGGCAGGATATAGGCAGCCAGGGGGAGGGGGGATCATATAGCCAAAAGGGAGGGGGATAGGTTTGCCAGGGCAGGGTTTAAGGTATCCCGGGCAGGGCATCATAAAAGCCAGGGCCCAAAGGGGATAGGTTTTTCCCGGGGAGGGCATAAAATTAAGGGCCCGGGGCCAAAGGGGGGGTTAAATAGCCAGGGCAAGGGGGGATAAGGTTTGGCCCGGGGGGGGGCAAAAAAATATAGCCCCGGGGGAGGGTATTTGGTTGGGCCAAAGGGGAGGGGGTCATTAAAAGCAAAAGGGCCCGGGTTTTGGTTATCCAGGGCAAAGGGATCTTTTGCCAGGGCAGGGGGATTGGTAGCCGGGCAGGGCATCATTTTTAAACCAGGGGGAGGCAAAGGTTTCCAGGGCAGGGCATAGGGAACCAGGGCAGGGCATCATATAGCCAAAAGGGAGGGTTTTTAGGGAAACCGGGAAGGGGGATCAGTTAGCCAGGGCAGGGAATTTAGTAGCCAAGGCAGGGAAACAGTAGCCAGGGCAGTGGATCATTTGCCAGGGCAAAGGGGAAACGTAGCCAGGGGAGGGTATCAGTAGCCCGGGGCCCGGGCATCATATAGCCCCACAGTGAAAAGGTTCCCCGGGAGGGTTAAGGAAACCAGGGGAGGGTACGGTTAAACCAGGGAGGGTATCAGTAAGGGCCCGGGCAGGGGAAACATATAGCCAGGGAGGGGTTTTGGGGGCAAGGCAGGGGTTTTGGGAGGGCCCGGGCGGGCATCATATAGCCCAGGGGGGCATCATATTTTGCCCGGGCAGGGGGGAAAATATATTGCCAGGGCGGGTTTTTATAGGCACCGGGCGGGCTATTTTTAGGCAGCCAGGGGAGGGGCAATATGTAGCCAGGGCAGGGGTATTATAGGCGCCAGGGCAGGGGCAGTATATAGCCAAGGGGGAGGGGTATTATAGGCAGCCAGGGGAGGGGGCAAATTTAAGCCAGGGCCGGGGCAGATAAACCAGGGCCCGGGGCATAAAAGGGGACCGGGACAGAAAGTAGTTTAAAAAAAAATAAAAACGTAATACTCACCCGGACACCTTTCTGTCCCGTTTCCCCTTCACTCTGGGCCGGGGGCCGCTCACTTTCAGATTGCCGGGGCCGCGGGAGGCCCCCCGCCGAGGGGTCATTTTCATTTGCCAGCCTGGCCCCGCGGCCTCCCGGGGAGCTGAAAAGAAAGGGGTCAGAGATCCCAACTTTTCAGCCCCGGTCGCTTTCCTTTCACCGCGCGGGGTTTTTAGGCGGCGGCCGTGGGTGCTGCCCTGGGTGGGTCGGTGAGCCCCGGGCCCCGCAGCCCGGGGGGTTTGGCCCAGGGGGGGGCCTTTTTCGGCCCCCTGCCCCAGGGGTTGGTCGGGTGATGCGACCCTGCGGCCCCCCCGTAAACGGGGGCCACGACCCGGCCCCCTCGGGGCCCGGGCCGGGGGGGAAAAACCTCCTCCTGGCGGGCGATCCCGGGTTTCCCCGCGGCCCGGGGCCCTAGGGGCCCCCCGGGGAAAAAGCCCGGGTTTTTCCCTATGGTCAAATCCGGGCCCGGGGGGGGTGATAAAAAAATCAGGTAATTTTAAATCAAAAATGGGCACAAAATTTTCACATCTCCAAACACAAAAAGTTAAAAATTTAACCCATAGAAACCATGAACAATCTAACCCAAACTCATATACCTGTAAATTTGGGTGCCGTGTGGAACCCAGTCCCGACACGCTTTTTGCCCCTAGGCATTTCCCCTGGGGACTGTGTGGGGACTATTTAAGCCCTGTATCCTCTATCTGGGTACTGTATTAGAATAAAATTTGGGGACTGTGGGGTACTTTTTTAAAAACCCTGTTTCCCCCTATCTGGGGAACCCGGGGGAAAATTTGAATATCTGGGCACTGGGGTTTTTTAAATATTTTAACCCCGTATCCCCCATTCCCGGGTACTGTTAACAGAATACTGGGCACTGGGGTTGATTTGATTTTAAGCCCTGTATCCTCAATCCCCGGGTACTTTTTATTTAAAAAATTGGGGACTATTTAAATGGGTTTTTTTTAAACAAATGATTTCTTTTAAAAATTAAAAGGGGCGAAATTGAAGAAAATTTTTTAAATACTTCTTTGGGGTGGTTTTTCCTTTTGGCAGGGGATAAAAAAAGGGGTTTTATTTCTTTTAGAGCACACCAAATTTCTTGGTTATGACCATTCTTTCCCCATCTCTCCCCAAACTCCCCTGTTTTTCTTTTCTTTATTTTTTAACTGGGCCCCCAGTCCCTCACCCCCAAACATGGTGAGTCACCTCTGTGTTATCTCTAATAAAGGACTTTGAAAGCTTCTCATTTAGCTAAGTAAACACCCTTTAGAGCCCTGCAGCCTGTGTAATACACTTTATAGGTAGGAATAGTAAAGTGGGATAGTAAGGAACAGCAGAGCAAATGTGTCAATCACTGCTATAGACCCGCCCACAGCATGACTAGAAAGTGTGAGTCCAAAGCTGACTGCGGCTCTGTAAAACTGCATAGTGAGGAAACCCCTTTTAGCACTGTATCCTCTATCTGGGTACTTTAACATACTAACTAGATAATGTTTGTAATATGCTGTACACAATTCTATGACAGGATTTGAGAATCCAACTTTCTAAGTCATGCTTAAGCCCAGGTGTACCGTACCTCCGTGCATGGAAGTCCCATTAAGTATGACCCTCTTTATATCTCTAAAGTCATAAAAAAGAAGCATGTAAAACCATCACAAATACATAAAATTCACGAGCCGTCACTTTCCTGGTTGTGATTGCGTTTCCTCTTATTAGAATCACATTCCCCTACAATTAACGGTTAAACTGTTAATAAAAATTGTCCACATTAAATGGAGCAGATGGCCGGGAATTTCCTGTTTCTAGGCCGCTATGCTTGGTAATTGCTGAGTGAGACATGTCTGTTCATGGAGAGCAGCTGAGCCAAGATCCCTGAGAAATTCTGCTGAGGAAATTATAGAAATGAGCTGCTGATTTAATTTGCATATTATTAGGTAATTTCATTACACTTTGTTTTCTCACAAAATATACAAAGCATTTCCTCCCAGATATAAAAGTAACTGTGTCCTTGATGTGTCCTGTCAGTTCTGAAGACAGAGACCATCCAGTACAGAATCACCCGAATTTGGTGGATTGGTCTTTAAATACTGAGGATCTGATTGAAGATACATCAGTTCTGGGAAGGTGGGGGAGGGCGCATCTCTCACCTGAAGGGCCAGGATGATGGGTAGGTAAAGGTAGGTGACCACCTAAGATGTCACCTCATCCCAGACAGGAAGGGGGCACAAGGAGGCATGGAGTGGGCTGAATTTTCCATTTGAGGGTGATATATGACTTATTTGCCTAGGGCACCAAAATACCTTGTCTCAGTCCTATTTGCCTGTATTAGGTATCCAAAATGATAGGAAAGTTAGACCTTTTCAAATGTCGGGGAACAGAGACATAAGTTCAAGTTCTTGGGCCCTGGTGCAAAAAGTGAAATGGGGCCATCCTGTTACCAGGGCTGCCATCAGTCATCTATTAACCGTTTCAGGGCCCCATACACCCAAATCAAATGGAGCCCCCACCCATTACTAGTTCCTATTTTTTACATATCTGTGGGCCCCTTTTTTTTTAGGGCCTCTGACTGGAGTACTGCACGTACTGCCCTATTGGCACCCATGCCAGTTAACTGTGCCAATTCCAATACCAGTGTATTCTTATGCGTCAAAGGGGCTTTTGGGCCCCCTCAGGATACAGGGCCCCGTAGCGACTGCTACCGCTGCATCCCCTATAACTACGCCCTGTCAGGGAAGTTAAAATAGAGCAGGTGTTGCATGTGTCTTCCTCCATGTCCTTGAAACCGCCAGGGCTGGGATGACAGATAGGAAGCCTAGGGCGCCACCTCAGGAAGGATGTATAGAGCGGGTTCACTTGCTGATCCTGATTCATACACTACGGGCGGGTGCAGGATGTTAGGTAGAGCCGGCACCTGCCTTTCATGGTTGGGATCAGAGCTATTAACTACATAGATACCTCAATGCTACCGTGACATCTAGGCAGTTCTGCAGTTCAGCCTGTCAGTGCTAGGCCCATATACCGCACACTTCATCAAATTGGTCTGCATGGCTGTCATTCCAGAAGGAAGCCTCTTCTAAAAATGATGCACATTAAAATCCGCAAACAGTTTGCTGAAGACAAGCAGGCAAAGGATATGGATTAATGAAACTATGTCCTGTGCTCTGATGAGACAAAGAAAAATTTATTGGTTCAGATGATGTCAAGCATGTGTGGCAGCAACCAGGTGAGGAGTACAAAGAGAAGTGTGTCTTGCCTACAGTCAAGCATGGTGGTGGGACTGTCATGGTTTGCGGCTGCATGAGTGCTGCCAGCTGTGGGGAGCTACAGTTCATTTAGGGAGTCATGAATGCCAACATGTACTGTGACATACTGAAGCAGAGCATGATACCTTCCCTTCTGGGTCGCAGGGCAGTATTCCAACGTGATTCTGACCCCAAACATACCTCTAAGATGACCACTGCCTTGCTGAAGAAAATGAGGGTAAAGGTGCTGGACTGGCCAAGCATGTCTCCAGACCTAAACCCTATTGAGCATCTGTGGGGCATCCTCAAACAAAAGGTGGAGGAGCGCAAGGTCTCTAACATTCATCAGCTCCGTGATGTCATCATGGAGGAGTGGAAAAGGTTTCCATTGGCTGCAACCTGTGAAGCTCTAGTGAACTCCATGCCCAAGAGTTAAAGGGGTGTTCGGGGTCTAAACATTGCTCGTTTGTCCATCAGGGCACGAGTAAAAATAGAAGCTAAGACTGGTACTTACCTCCTGGATGCCCCCATTCACTCCCGGCTGCCCGGCTGAAGCAATGAACAAACTTCATTTACGTGACAGCTGCAGCCAAATACAGGCCACGGTGGTCATGTGACATTGTGGCCTGTGATTGGCTGGAGCTGTCACGTGAACGATGAATGTTCACTGCTTACTTCTTGCTTATCCTGTCGGACAAATGAGCATTGATCAGTCCCGGAACATCCCTGTAAGGCAGTGCTGAAAAATAATGATGGCCAAACAAAATATTGCCACTTTGGGCACAATTTATCCATTTTATTTTCTGTTTTTCTTACTTTTGTTGACAGCGGTTTAGACATTGATGACTGTGGGGGCTGCAAGGGTGACATCTTTCTCAGCTAGAGACAAGAAGAAAACAGAAGACAGAGGGCAGATGTTGCAGAGCCAGTGCTGGAATGGAGGTGAGGAGGAAGGGGAGTATAAGTTTTTTCTTTTTGTTGGGTGGGAGTGCAATATTATTTAATTTTTTAAAAACTGGAAAACTTTTAATGATTAAGATTTTTCCTAAGTACTGTGTCCTGTATTGGTATATATTTAATAGCATAAGGCAAAATCCGCACTAAACTCTGACGATAAGCCTTTCTCACAATTGACGCCTTTTACCTTTGAAGTTATTGTAGAAATATCAGCAGTAAGATCCAAAATAAATCCACAACTGATCCAAAGCAAAATCTGCACCAAAATCAGCAGTAGATTGGCCCTGTGTGAACATGCCCTAAAACTCACGACAAAGGGTATGAACTTGTGCAGGAACTTCCTAGGTCACATTCCCAGAGTAGTCTACAGTCATGGACAGAGGTGTAACTTGAAACTACTGGGCCCCAATGTAAAAAGTTAAATCGGGCCCTCCAACTATTATGTGCTAATTATAATACTGGTGTCTTCTTATGTTTTAGAAGGGCTTTTGGGCCCCTTCAGGCTGCAGGGCCCGGTAGCGACTGCTACTTCTGCACTCCCAATAGCTACGCCCCTGGTCAAAGATGATGTTTCAAAAATGAGCGCCAATTTGGAGAGGCTGTTGGAAGCAACAAAGAGGAGGGAGACAAGGAGAGGGATAGTGGACCCTGTCCTTTAAGCCTTCCACTGGTTTCGTCATTTTGTTTTCCCTGTTCTAGTCCATAAGGCTTGTGTCTCGATCCGCTCCCTGTTACTGCTGTATTTAGAGCTCTGGTGACATTTGACCACCTCCTCTCACCATCGTTTTAGTGCAGCAACCACTGATAGGAGACTATCCCGCAGCTTTTACAGACCTTCCCTAAGGTGCTCAGACCTGTTAGATTGGTATGGCCAACAGCTATGTCTGCCGAACCTCATAGGGCACAGAGCAAAATTAGCGTGCTAAACTGAGCAAGCGTGCATGTGTAGTGCAGGGCAGCTTGTCTCCTGGAGAACAAAAGGATCTAGGGGGGGGTTTGAAATCGAACATCACAGATCCTTATCTCCTCCAACATCATCTGTCAGGGGATAGTCAGGAGACCCCCATACATTTAAAAATCGTCAGGTTTGACCAACATTCATCTAATGTGTATGGTTAGCTGTAGAATTTGCTCCCAAGTTAGATTGCGTCTATCCGATTGTGGTCACTGAACGCAACATGAATGCAAATGCCACATCCTAGAAATTTTTGCTTAGTATTTTTTTTGGTTAGGTCTCATACACTTGATCTTATTATAGTATGAATCCGTAATATGGTGCCAGTGTTACCCTATTCAAGCTTCAGTATGCTAGTGCTACATCAAAGGCAAAAATATATTTTGGTGGTACAGTGTATTTTAAAGTTTCTGATTCCTGTGTGGAGGGGAAAATTGTAATATTTCAGATAACAGGTAAATTTGTGTTTCCACTGCTTCCATCCGCACCAGTACAGAGCATCCCATCCAACACATTCCCTTCATTGACAGCCCCTGACCCCTGCCGCCCCTGACGTCTCATCTTCGCCTGGTTTTCCAATATCATCATTAGTTTCAGTCAATGATTAAATCGGTAATTCTCATTCCAGGGGAGACATAAAATGTCCTGGACATTGACAAGACATAAACCAGGACGTGAATTACACCCGCACATAATTCTCCTCTGCTTATAGGGATATCTATCTGGATAGAAATTAGGAGATCTTCAAGGTCAACAATTAACGCCATCCTCAGATCTTAAAGGGGCACGAGCGATTATGATGGGGGCTAGTGTTAGTAAAAGTTAGAAGAGAAAATTATATTAGTCACTGCTATGGGTGTAACTGTGTCTGGAGGTTCTCAGTTGCTTTCCAGAAAATGGCTGATAACGGAGAAAAATACACTGCTCAATACTGAAATTGCAACACCAAGAAGGACAAGCGGTAAGTATACAAATGGAGGAAGTAGCCGGTGTCACCAAGTTCTGCAAATGAGCAAACATTTAAGGGTACTTTCACGCGGTGCATTTTTTATGTCTTTTTGTGAAGCAATGTACAGCATTAATTGCTTTGCCTTCCTGCACAAAAAACGCATCAGAAAACGTGTCAAAAATGCATCAAAAACACACCGTGTGAAAGCACCCTAAGTCCCTAGCTCCAATCTGTGGTATGTGGGGGCATTAAAGGCAGATCAGAAGTAAGGGTTTTAGCCTCAGAAATTAGATAAAGAGGTGTGTGATGCCTCCTGTTCATCGATGTGCCAGTTATCACTGCATGGCGCAATTGGAGAGGCACAGAGTCCTGAAACTGAGAGACTTTGAGTTATCGCTCCAGTAGATCACTACACGTCAAGGAGAGGTGTCAGCACTGGTCAATGTGGTGTGTCCCAGTGGTTGGGAGAACAATGATGAACTGGAATGACAGCAAGAGGTGCGTAGAGGATCTGACTGGAAGAATGACCCTATGGGCCACATGTATGAAACGGTTTTGGTCTAAAACTCACTTTTTTGCCCATTGGTTTCTATGGGGAAAAAAGTGAGTTTTAGACCAAAACCGTTTCAGACATGTGGCCCATAGTGATCCATCCTGTACTGTACATGAAATTGGACATCATATCCCAAGCCTAGGCGGAAAACAGTGTCCACATGAACCATGAGAAGAAGTTGCATGACATTGGGCCACAAGCCAGACATCCAGCTACAGGTGTCTACTGACCTCCCCATCATGGTTCTCAGCAAGACAGCAATGGAGGCTGAAATAGAGGTCTGTCCTCTTTAGTCATAAGTCCGGCTTTTGTCTTGGATTCAGTTATAGCTGGAGATTGGTCTGGAGACCACATGGGTGTCACCATAAAAAGGCCTTCACAAGGGAACGTCACACTGGTCCTACTCATGGAATTATGATGTGGTGTGGAACAATGTACAGTAGCCGGACCCCTCCAGTCTTCATTTCAGGTACACAGCTCAGCATTACATGGATTTGGTGGTGGAATCAGTGGTACGGCCATTTCTCCAAAGTGTCCCATGTGCTGATTTCCACAGGACAGCAGCAGGCCGCATGTTGCTTGTGGTACTGTGAGTAGCCTGTGTGGCCTAAACCTGTTACCAGGTCCTGTAATGTCTCCGGACTTGTCTTCCATTGAGAACATCTGGGACGTCATTGGTCGGCAATTAAAAAGGAGCCACCAGCGACCATCCCCGATGATTTTCCCAAGTGCATTCTGTGCAGCAGAACCTTCCTCAGACACGATTAACACCCTCACTGATAGCAGCCCAGGTGTGGGAGTGCGAGGAATTCTGTGCGTGGCGCTCATACTCAATACTGAATAAATCAAGATGTTTTGAATATTTTTCTTCCATTTTTTATCATTTGCATATCATTAGCATGTCCATCCATCCTGTGATCTCCATTATTCCGTGACTTTTCCTTTATGGTGATTAATAGTTCCATGTTGTGGAGTTTAGACTATATTCACTGCATAGTAAATGCAGATGAAACTTTAGGGGTACCGTCCCTTTAATGGATTGTACTCAATTTATGTGACTGACTCCACCCTGGGATTCACGCAATAAAATGAAATTATCTTTACACTCGACTCCTTTCAGTCTATAAGGAACCGGCGAGTCTGATAGATGAGACAAGATTGCAAAATGTTTCCCGGTGACAAGTCTGGGTACACAAATTGTGCAATTCAAGATTTAGGGAAATATCTGTTTAACAGGAATGTGAACAGAAAAATGAGGCAAATGCATTCCAGAGGAATGTGTCAGACTGTGCGATGTCTGCGGAGCCAGCCCAGCAGCGGGTGAGGAACTACAGGTCCCAGAACTGAGACATGGATGAGAGGTGGGGGTTGTAAGACTGTTCTCAGTCAAAAAAATCCACAATTTTCTTTAATGTTTCATCTATATCTGCTAGAGCAACATGATGGGGATGCAGGGCTAGGAGTATCACCCATGATAGGATTAGATACACCAGCTTAACCAACAGTATCACATATGATAGGCTCAGATACACAACTTCAGCAGACAGTAACACATATGATAGGATTAGATACACCAGTTTAACCAACAGTATCGCATATTATAGGCTCAGATACACCACTTCAGCAGCCAGTAACACATATAATAGGATTAGATACACCACTTCAGAAGATGGTAACATATATGATGGGATTAAATACACCAGATTAAACGGGTTTTAACACGAATACGATGATCTTGAAATTAAAATTAAATAAATCAGAAGAGGGTAACATATATGATGGGATTAAATACACCAGATTAAAGGGGTTTTAACACGAAGTACGATTGATCTTGGAAGATTTAAAATTAAATAAAATAACATTTTCACCATTCATCGTTATTAAAAATTCTGTAGCATTTTTGTTTTAGCTGCTCCCTTAGTGATCCAGGGGAACAAACCAGTGATGAGAGCTCCTCAGTCCTGGCCGCACATGTTCAGACATCACTTCTCCTCTCAGGCATCTACTGCCAGTCTCTTCCCTGCTTAGTAATCATACACACTCATTGCTGAGCGAGTGTTCTGCATCATGTGTTGTCCTTCTACTCCTATCCTCAATAACCCTTAGTAATTAGTCAATCAGTGCAAATAAATAAAGAACAAGAAACCTCAATCAGGTATGTGCATTGAGAAAAAAATATCCTCGTTTGGTTCCTGCAGGGATTTGAAACAAAGACCCCTTATGCTGAAAGGCAGAAGTGCTAACCACTCAGCTACATTGTAGCTATGCATAGCTCTTTACAGACATTTGTTTGATAAGAGTGAGCACACTGTGGGGAAAGGAATGGTAATGCCACATGATATGCAATTGAAACAAACCATACATGCCCCCTTTTGAACACACTGAGAGCTGAAGCAGGTCAAACCAGGCATGAAATCCCTTCAGGGTAAAACCCCTTTAACAAACAGTATCCCACTTAATAGGCTCAGGTACACAGCTCAGCAGACAGTATCACACATGATAGGCTCAGATATATTTATTCTGCAGACAGTATCACACATGAAAGGAGTAGATACATAGCTCAACAAACAGCATCACACATAATAGACTCAGATATACAGCTCAGCAGACAGTATCACATATGGCAGGCTTAGACACATAAGATATGACAGGATTAGATACACCACTCAACAGACGGTATCATATATGACAGGCGTAGATACACAATTCAGCAGACAGCATCACACATGACAGGATTAGATACACCGGCTCAGTATCACACTCTTAGATACATGAACACACTTTCCCGAGGTTTTGCCATTTGGGGTACTGCTCTGCACTCAGCCTGGAGAGGGTTTAGTGTCTATGGAGGATGAGATAGTCTTCAGTGAGGAGCAGCCTGTGAAATGCACATTGTTTTCTTATCCAAAATGATCTTCTTTTATGTTAGCAAACATTGGGGAACAAATACAAATGCCGGAACCAGGGCTTTGTGATATCCACAGACAAAGCCGGGATTAGCAGCACAATGTCTGGAGAAGAGCACAGCTTTATACTGCGGGAACAGAACAAGATGAATCAAGAGATGTCTGAGAGCTCTGCGGACCGCACCTGTGACCCCAGGTCTGGGGCACGCAACATAGATAGATAGATAGATAGATAGATAGATAGATAGATAGATAGATAGATAGATAGATAGATAGATAGATAGATAGATAGATAGATAGATAAGATATGATAGATATGAGATAGAGGTGTAAAGATAAGATAGGGGTAGGATAGAAGGAGATAGATGATAGATAGATGATAGATAGATATGAGATGATAGATAGATAGATAGATAGATAGATAGATAGATAGATAGTATAGATATAGATAGATAGATGATAGAGTAGATAGGATAGATAGAAATGATGATAGACGGGTAAGATGATAGGATAGATAGATAAAGATAGATAGATAGAATGAGGATGATAGATAGATAGATAGATAAAATGTAGATATGAGAGATAGATAGATAGATAGATAGATAGATAGATAGATACATAGATATAGATAGATAGATAGATAGATACAGTAAAGATAGATTCAGTTTACAGTGATAAAATATAACCCCGGAAAACACTTTCTGCTATTATTATACAATCTTGCGCATTGAACAGAGATAATTTATAACAAATCTTCTTCTTCCCAGGGAATAACTTGATTCTAACCTGAGTAATGGTGTAGGGTCCTGTCCACATAGGTGGCACCAGGAGGGGGGCAGGTTGTTGCTCCTATGAGGTATATGGAGACTGTTGATCTTTTCTCAGGTGCCAGACCCTGCTGTACTTGAAGTGCACTTGACTCTGTTCCCGGGCACGGCATAACACCCTTCTCTGCCATTTTAGACAATGACCATTCCCCTGGTTTGATTACTTTTAACCTGTGGCTTTGGCTGACATTCTGGCTGATAATATTACTGGGGGCAGAACAAGTCACTTCATTCTCAGACACTACACAGGGTTCATTCACGGTTATAATGGGCTCTTAAAAACACCTGGACGAGCCAAAGCCCCAAATATAGTGTCTGTTTACTGCCATATTTAAACCCTCCTGGTCCTCAGCCTGATATAGAAGATGCAGAAGAGTCTCCAGGTCACTGAGATCTTCACACAAGAAGTTCAGTGTTAGTGAGGGCCCCATATTTCCCAGTTTTAATCACCTCACATATAATTCTATACAGACCCTGACAGAAGTTCTGTCGCTTATCCATGCTGTGGAAACCAAAGCTTATAACCTGACTTAAAATTCATCCATTGGTTTTAGGAATGACTCTTATGAAAGCTGAAACCCTCCCAAATGAGGTTTTGTTAACGAAAATAAATTTGCTTCACTGCTGAAATATTGATAATTTAAGGAACACAGAAAGGTCAGATTTTGGCAAGACAAAAGTTTTGTCGCCCACAGAAAGTAATGTGAAAATCAAACAAATAATTCACTTCAAATACAAAGTTATGTTTCATAACATTGGTGAATGAAGTTGTGGTGCTATTAGAGCCATATTTAATATTTTGTGTGACTTCCATGAGCTTGAAGGACTGCATCCATGAATTTTGACAATGATTCTGTCATACGTCCAGGCAGGCAGTCTTTTGTTTGTATGCGGCAACGCCCGCTAAGGGTTAAACCCTCTGCTCTGGATCCACACCCGGGGAGAGAGGTTGCTTTGAAGCTCAGGAGTGACAGCTCTGCAGCCTCTCCCAACAAGGGGTGTGTCGCTCAGGCCAATCAGAGGGCCCGGACGCCGCACCAATCAGCTGCAGGGGCGGTGTCCGGGAAAACCTTTTAAACTGGCTCACACCTCTCAGGCCTTGCCTGTGATAGGGTTCCCCTGTGTTATTCCCCTGCGTTTATTGTTATTGTCTTCTTAGTATTTGACCTCGGCTTTTTTATTGACCTCGATCTTGTCCTCTGTTTTGTACCGCATGCCCGCTAGTGTTTGACCCTCGGCTTGTACTCCGTTTCTCTTCTGGGTCCCCGACCGTTATCGACCCGGACTGTTTGACATTGTGTTTCCCTGACGGCCCTGCACTTAGCAGCGTAGGGGCTGTTGTCCAGTTGGGGTCTGCCGCCTAGGGCAGTACGCCAAGTAGGCAGGGACAGTGGGCTGGGTGGCGTCAGGGCCCACTGCACCTCCTCTGACATGACAGATTCATACAATTTATTGATGAAGACATCAGGAATAGCAAAGAATGCAGTCTTACATGCCTCCCAGAGTTCGTCAAGATTCTTTGGTTTTGTCTTCCAAGCTTCCTCTTTTATCCTACCCCAAACATGCTCCATGATGTTCATGTCTGGTGACTGGGCTGGTCAGTCCTGGAGCACCTTGATCTTCTTTGCCTTGAGGAACTTTGATGTAGAGATGGATGTATGAGATGGAGCACCATCCTGCTTCAAAATTTGACCCCTTTTATGATAGGGAATGTAAGAGGTAGCTAATACTTCTTGATATTTTAGGCTATTGATATTTCCTTCCACCTTGCAAATGTTTTGCACGCCCCCATACTGAATGTAACCCCAGACCATGATCTTTCCACCACCAAAATTAACTGTTTTCTGGGTGCATCTTGGATCCATATGGGCTCCAGTAGGTCTCCTGCAGTATTTGCGGCGGCTGTGGTGTAATTCAACTGAAGATTCATCTGAGAAATCCACCTTCTGCCACTTTTCCAGCGTCCTTCCGTTTAGCAGGCTATGGGCCTTGGCAAATGCCACACGGTTTTTTAATTGCCTTTTGTTAAGTGCTGGCTTCTGGGCACTGATTCGACCATGGAGGCCATTTCGAGGCAGAATCCTACAAAATGTTTTAGTTGACACAGGGACTTGAGGTAACAGTCTTGGAGCGTGCTGAAGTGGAGAGGTGCCTTTGATTCGAACCAACAAACGTTCCTCCTGAGCAGTTTTCTTGCGGGGTCGGACCTGGGCTTGTCAAAAACATCTCCAGTCTCTTCAAATCTCTTTTTAATTCTTTGTACTTGACGCTGACACACATTAAAGGTGCCAGCCACCTCTGCAGTGGAACTGGTCTTCAGCCTCTTGATAATCAAGGCTTCGGTCGCAGGGTGGATTTTTGGCATGTTGTCAGAGGTCAAGTTGCAGTTCAAGTGAAGGTCTGGGGTGCTGGAGTTTTTTTTTATACACACCCACTAGTTAACCAATCAATTAGTGGGCACAGGTGAGGCTGTAAACTAGGATTGGGTGCATTGTATGACAAGGCGACAAAACTTTTGTCTTGCCAAAATCTGACCTTTCTGGGTTCCGTACATGATCAATATTTCAACAGTGAAGAAAATTTATTTTCGTTACCAAAACCTCATTTGGGAGGGTTTCAGCTTTCATATGAGTCATTTCTAAAACCAATGGATGAATTTTAAGTCAGGTTATAAGCTTTGGTTTCCACAACACGGTCCCTTTGTCAACCCATTGGTGCCCTGCAATATGATCACAGGGTGCTGGTAGGTTTCCATTTGGCAACATGGGGGCACTGTAGAAATATCCTGCAGGGACTGCCCAAGCTATGGCCTTGTAGTCGGCTTGTGTGTTAAAACAGCCATACGCATCAGATAGCTGAGAGTCGGGAGACCCCCAAACGCTTTAGATGGTCCAAATTGGCCAGTTTGGCCAACCTTTATCTAATGTATACAATCCACAAAACGAAACAATTGGTCAGCACATCCAAAACAATTTGAAAGAAATGAGTATTGGTGCACGCTGGTGTGGCAGCGAAGCAATGCAAACACAACCCAATATCAGCAGCTCTCTATAAGCGCCAAAAATAACATTCAAAGGAAATATAGGAATTGTTTCCAAATGCATTTCTGCTGCTTTAGGATACATGAAAATGTGAGTTCTTAGGGCTTGTCCCCACGGCACGGGTTTTCACCCGGTTTTACAGACGGTTTTTGGTTTTGAAAACGTCTGTAAACCGGGTGTCAACTTTTAAAATGCACCGCTATGGAAAACCCGCGCAGAGGTCCCCACTGCACGGGTTTTCTGCCTGGCGGTTTTTCAGACATTGAATATGTTCATTCTTCCACCTGGTTTTTGGGCGGAATATGAACATCTCAATGCGAGGGAGGAGGGCTTTTCTCCGCAAACAGCCGTGTGCCCGGCCGCAAAACAGTGCAAATACTGGTCGGAATTTCTGCCCGGTATGTGCACTGTGCCGTGTGAATGGCCCCTTAGTGTACACTTTTGATCAAAGCTGTAATTGCCCATCTACCGCAACAAGGTGACCTCAGTACAGATGGGAACCTACTCTGACATTTTACCTCACTAAGACCTCCATCTTTTCAGGGAGAGAAAGACAAAACTACATTCTGCTCTAACTAAAAACAGTCTGTATGGATGGGCGGAGCACACAGTTGTTTTGGATGTGCTGACCAATTTTTTGGTCTTTTGGATTGTTTGCATGGGGGAGCAGCTGCCTCCATTTTGATTGTTCATTCAGCCCATCTACAACGGTCACGTGCAATCTGATTGACATAGGCGCTCATGCACCATTCCCTTCCTTAATGATGATGCAAATGGAAGTGCATGTGACCACTCAGTAAATAGAGAGCGGAGACATCTCTGGCAGCTTCAGCACTGGTGAGTGTAATGGCAAGTACTTTTTCTGTTTTGTTGCATAAATTTGGAACCAGTTTTTAATCTTTCTTTTTTTATTTGGACAACCTGCTCAAGGTCTGTAACGGCTGAGGTAGTGGATCCTCTAGACCACCACAAGTGGTGGTATGAGTTTCGCCAGGAAGCAGGGTCTACCAGAGCTCGTGGAAAAATGTATTAGCCACTTATTAATCTTTAGTATCCCATACCAGGCGCTATTCGGGCTTCTATTGCCCTAGTCATGCATACAGTATATATAGATAGGCCGGTTATTCCATAAAAAATCGTCACATTTTATTATGCATATACTAAACAGTCCGTGCATTAAGAACAGTGTTGCATATAACCATATAGTGAAAAGGGATACTTAAAGGGGTTTTGCCACCATGTAATGTTGACGTGGGAACCTCCAAAATGGGTATTTAATCACTTTTCTAAATATATGTGATTACAAAAAGTAAAGCCTCTGAGAGCTACAGCATTTCTCAATCCCCCTTAGTTACCTGAAAGCTTCCACTAGACACGACCAGAGGAGCTGACAGGCCGGCTCTTGCGTGAAACACTTCTTATCTGATGACAGGGAATATGAATGAACTTTTAAGGGACAGGGAAGAAAGTGCAGTCTATGAGGCTGTGTCTTGCTGTATTGAGAATCCACTGATGTACTGTTATTTCAGTTAAGTTTTGAGATGCTACCATGCCTTCAGGACTCAGCATGATCTGTTTATATTCTACTCCCGTGCTGATAAGAGGTAAGTAACTGGCGTCCTGGCAAATCCCCTTTAAGTTTTCCGCTGCGGCTCTATTCGTGCCGTTCACATTTGTCCATACAACAGACTTCTTGAGAAAGCATGCTTGAGAAAGAGGAAGTCTCTCCTTGAAACGTCACGCTGCTTGCGTGGACGCTGACCGCCCAGTCTCCCGGTCTCCTGGCTTTCCTTTCGAACCCATGTGTGGGTAAGAATATGCAACATTCTTTTAATGCACGGACTATTTAGTATATGCATAATAAAATGTTACGATTTATAATGGAATAACCGGCCTATCTATATACATTGTTCACCAGAGCCCGCCACAAGTCAGGTTGGGCTCACTGTGGCGGGAGTCCTACCAGGTCGCTACCCCTGACGCGACTTACTGGCAGTGGAAGCCGAGGTGTAGCGAGGTGCAGAATCGTCAGGCAGGCTCATAGTTGGGAAGGCGCCGGTGGTTTTTACAACATATTCGTAAAACCGCCGGCGCCAGTAAACAATTGGAAAAAAAACAACTACAGGTCTCTTTTTCTCCTAAAGTCTATGGGCAATGATTGGATTTTCAGTGGCTTTAGAATCCTAAACCGCTGAAAATCCAATCCTTTTTGCCTGCTGTGTAGATATAGACAGAGAAGTCTGGGGGTTTTTTTTTAGTAAAAGTCCATTTATTTTTTGTTTATTACGGTAGTTTCACACCGTGTCTGATATGTTTTTTCAATGCGTAAATTAATGTATTAAAATCAGTCCAAAATCTGCATCCAAGAAACGGATCTGTAATATATATTTGATGCGTATTTGGATACGTTTTTCGGGTGCGCATTTCACGACATTTTCTTTTACATTATTAAAGTTTGGACCCAGTACTTATTTGGATACTTTTTTCAGCCTCCAAATACACACCACATTGTTTCCTGTCGGGATTTTACGTGCCTAAAACGGATCAAGAATTGACGTCCCTTCTTTGTACTCGCCCACAAAATGCAATACAATGACCTATGTTAAATACGTATTGTGTGAATGGCGGTAATTATTTTACATTGAAATCAATGAGATCTGACTGGAACATTGTTAAATATGTATTTTGATAAGCAATATGCACCAAAATACGTATTTTAAATATGCCGTGTGAACATAGCCTTACAGTTTTTTTGTTTGTTTTTTTATCTACACTCATAATCAGTGCATTTATTGACGGCAGCTACACAGCGCTGATGTTTTTGCTCACACAATTTATTTATAGGCCATATATTTGCTAATAAACCGCTTCGACCAGACCTCTGCTAGTGGAGCCCAGGAGGTGGAGAGGTCCAGCACTAAAACACGTCACCTCCAAGTATAGCTTGTGCTGCTAGAACATTCAGCATTCTCTGTCCTTTGTTTTGCCTCGCAGCGGAGGCGCGAGGCACCAAGTTGAGCAATCCCTATATTTACATGACTTTGGAGCAGTTGTGTTTGGGCTCAGTTTCATCTTTATCCTGGATAATGATCTCTGTGTTTCTGCGGAGAAGAGACAAGCACTGAGCTGAGGCCGAGAAATATGCAATTTTCCCCTTAACTTAGGTTTATTAGACCCAAAGGGTCACTTATCCTTAAAAAATGTCCCTGTTCACCAAACATCTCCCCCCACCCCTCTCCTCAGAGAAAGGCTAATTGTCCACAGTCTCCAGCCATGCGTGATCTGCCTAATGTCTGTGGTTGGGAATTTCTAGCATTCACATCGGAGATGTAATTGATAACAACATGTAGGGCTCATTCACATACAAGTACTGGAACAAAGAGGAAAAAAGCAGGAAAATGTCCCTAGATGTGGCCTCATGCATTATAATCATTTCTATAACCCTATTCACACTGTCCATGATAACCTGACCAATTGTACTGATGACACCTATAACATGTAGACAGCAATTAGGTAATACACAAAAGAAAAGAGCAGCAGCATCCTTTCTTTTAAAACTCTTTTTTAATTGTGCCTAAGTCAACTTACATAATAGCTGCAAAGTTTCAACCTTGTATTGGGACTGAATATATTCATAAGCCTGTGTTGTGCTGTAGCACTGTAAATAAGCTTTCTATAGGGGCAGTATTATAGTAGTTATATTCTTGTACATAGGGGCAGTATTATAGTAGTTATATTCTTGTACATAGGAGGCAGTATTATAGTAGATATATTCTTGTACATAGGGGGCAGTATTATAGTAGTTATATTCTTGTACATAGGAGGCAGTATTATAGTAGTTATATTCTTGTACATAGGGGCAGTATTATAGTAGTTATATTCTTGTACATAGAGGGCAGTATTATAGCAGTTATATTCTTGTACATAGGGGGCAGTATTATAGTAGTTATATTCTTGTACATAGGGGAAGTATTATAGTAATTAGATTCTTGTACATAGGGGACGGTATTATAGTAGCTATATTCTTGTACATTGGGGCAGTATTATAGTAGTTATAGTCTTGTACATAGGTACAGTATTATAGTAGTTATATTCTTATACATAGGAGGCAGTATTATAGTAGTTATATTCTTGTACATAGGGAACAGTATTATAGTAATTATATTCCTGTACATAGGAGGCAGTACAATAGTAGTTGTATCCTTGTACATAGGGGCAGTATTATAGTAATTATATTGTTGTACATAGGGAACAGTATTATAGTAATTATATTCTTGTACATAGGAAGCAGTATTATAGTAGTTATATTCTTTTATATAGGGGCAGTATTATAGTAGTTATATTCTTGTACATAGAGGCAGTATTATAGTAGTTATATTCTTGTACATAGGGGGCAGTATTATAGTAGTTATATTCTTGTACATAGAGGCAGTATTATAGTAGTTATATTCTTGTACACAGCAGGCAGTATTATAGTAGTTATATTCCTGTACATAGGAGGCAGTACAATAGTAGTTGTATCCTTGTACATAGAGGCAGCATTATAATAGTTATACTCTTGTACATCGGGGGCGGTATTATAGTAGTTATATTCCTGTACATAGGGGGCAGTATTATAGTAATTATATTCTTGTACATAGGAGCAGTATTAGAGTAGTTATATTCTTGTACAAATTGAGCAGTATTATAGTAGTTATCTAAGTATTTTTATGATAGAATATTTTGCTACAGCACACATTACATACATTATAAATTGTGAAGTGTTTAAGCTGTAACTCACCCAGCTCAGTTCCTTCTCTCCCCTCACTCTCTATCTTTTTACTTCCCACCAGGCGGATTTCTTTTTTTTGCTGGTATGCTTACATAAACCAAAATTTCTGCTATCTAATCGCTGTGGGGATAGTAACAGGAGCCTCCTCATTAAAGCCAGCACATTAATGGTTTTTAATTTAGCCTCATACTTGTGTGAACTGATTATCCTGGAGAGGTTCTCCAGCTTTGTGACGCTGCTGATAAAAGTAGTCCTCGTTGGGCTCTTATCAGGGGTGTCTGTAACGAGCTGCGAGTGTAATGGACAGACACTTTGGAAATAGTTTCCCAGTTCACCCACTACAGATGAAAAACATTAGGAGCCGTGGATCTGAAGTGTCCAGAGTCTGACTCAACTTCTAATTGCTTCATGCTCTCTGCTCATAAAACATGTTTACAGGATGAAGGAACAAAGTGTATGAGATGGGAATCATGGCTTGGAATTAAGGTTCTGCTGCTCAAGTATGCAGTATGACCATGAGAAACCTCACAGCGCGCCATGTTTATACATTTTTGATATATTGTAATTGTCATATCATTATCTTTCTTTGTGTTATATCAAAAAGTAGCATAGCAGAGCCCTCATGCTGGGTGAATGCGATGAGCACCTAAGAGAGGGGGCAATTTATAGATGCAAAAAGAATTGGAACTTTTGAATTTCTATTACAACCAATTGGGTGATGGGTCTGAGCAACTAATAACACTGGGGAACAAAAACAATTTTTTTGGTGCCTAGGACCTTATTCTGGGTATGTTAGTGCTGCTGAGTCTGAAAATCCCATCCATTGTGTTCAAGCAGCTCTGGTTCATGAGATGTGGATTACATGATTCTACATTGTTCTTGTGATGAATTGGATATAAATATGTAGTGCAGATCAACAGAATTGGATTTGCTCTGCACATTCAGGTTTTTGTTTTTATGTGTTCTTTAAATTATTTAAATTTTATGTATTTTCGGGGCGTGGCCTAGCTAGT